>SJYO01048061.1:22309989-22542929 GCA_006410555.1 Capra ibex | reverse complement strand
CGTCCTGTATCCTTCCTTTCTACTTGAATGGTTTTTCCCTCTCTCAAGGCATTTCCAGAACTCTACTGTCTCTGTTAAATATTATGGATATCTGGTTTTACCCCTTCAGATCTCTAAAGAAGTTCTTTTAATCTCTATGGTTCCTTTACAAAGTACTTTTCTACCCGTGTTTTTCCTGTCTTTACCATACCTGGATTGTCTTCGTTTTCTATAATTCTTTTCCACCGTTCTTATGTGTCTTCTTACTATGTTTTTTCTAGAAGTGCTGGACCTATTAGTATTACCACACTAGTGGTTGGATCTCGGTCTGTAGGGCCTTAAGTTTCAGTTCATTCTGAATCCTTCGAAGTGATACTTGTCTCGATCACCTCCACTACCTTAAGGTCAACTCGATAAAGTTTAGGATTTTCTACTACGATACTTTCACGACGTTAGTTATACGGTCGTTTAAACCTTTTGAGTCGTCACCGGTGTCCTGACCTTTTCCAGTCAAAAGTAAAGTTAGGCTTTCTTTCCGTTGCGGTTTCTTACGAGTTTGATGGTGTGTTAACGTGAGTAGAGTGTACGATCATTTCATTACGAGTTTTAAGAAGTTCGGTCCTAAGTTGTCATACCCTTGGCACTTGAAGGTCTACAAGTTCGACTTGAATCTTTTCCGTCTCCTTGGTCTCTAGTTTAACAGTTGTAGACGACCTAGTAGTTTTTTCGTTCTCTCAAGGTCTTTTTGTAGATAAAGACGAAATAACTGCTACGGTTCCGGAAACTGACACACCTAGTGTTAGTTGACACCTTTTAAGACTTTCTCTACCCCTATGGTCTGGTGGACTAGACGGAGGACTCGTTGGACATACGTTCAGTCCTTCGTTGTCAATCTTGACCTGTACCTTGTTGTCTGACCAAGGTTCATCCCTTTCCTCATACAGTTCCAACATATAACAGTGGGACGAATAAATTGAGTATACGTCTCATGTAATACTCTTTACGACCCGACCTACTACGTGTTCGACCTTAGTTCTAACGACCCTCTTTATAGTTATTGGAGTCTATACGTCTACTGTGGTGGGAATACCGTCTTTCACTTCTTCTTGATATCTCGGATGACTACTTTCACTTTCTCCTCTCACTTTTTCAACCGAATTTCGAGTTGTAAGTCTTTTGATTCTAGTACCGTAGACCAGGGTATTGAAGTACCGTTTATCTACCCCTTAGTCACCTTTGTGACTGTCTGAAATATAACCCCCCGAAGTTTTAGTGACGTCCACCACTGACGTCGGTACTTTAATTTTATGTGAACGAAGAACCTTCTTTTCAATACTAGTTGGATCTTTCGTATAATTTTTCGTCTCTGTAATGAAACGGTTGTTTCCAGACAGATCAGTTTCGATACCAAAAAGGTCATCAGTACATACCTACAATCTCAATCTGATAGTTCTTTCGACTCGTGGTTTCTTAACTACGAAAACTTGACACCATAACCTCTTCTGAGAACTCTCAGGGAACGTGACGTTCGTCTAGGTTGGTCAGTCAGGATTTCCTTTAGTCAGGACTTATAAGTAACCTTCCTGACTACGACTTCGATTCTGAGATTATGAAACCGGTGGACTACACTTCAAGACTGAGTAAACTTTTCTGAGACTACGGTCCTTTCTAACTTCCGTCTTCCTCTTCCCCTACTGTCTCCTACTCTACCAAACTACCGTAGTGGCTGAGTTACCTGTACTCAAACTCATTTGAGACTTTTGACCGCTACCGGTCCCTCCGGACCGTACGACGTCAGGTACCCCAGTGTTTGTCAGTCTGTGTTGACTCACTGACTTGACTTGATTCTGGGTTTTTCCGAAGGGACCACCGAATCTACCATTTCTTAGATGGACATTGCATCCTATGAGTCCAAGTTAGGGACTCAGTCTTTCTAGGGGACCTCTTACCTTGCCGTTTGGTGAGGTACAAGAACGGACCTCTTAGGGTACCTGTCTCCTCGGATCACCCGATGTCGAGCACCTCGACGTCTCAACTTGTGCTGACTCACTGATTGTGAAAGTGAAAGTGTCTGAGCTATCAAGTCATCAAGTTATAAAGTTAACAATTGAGACGGTTCACTCTATTTACAAAAATTTACCTTTTGGAGGAACTCTTCTCAGAAAATTTTATTACAATCTATAATTATTTAATATTGGTTCTTATTAAAGTTTAAAAAACTATTGATATTTTTAGATATAGAACGTAAATAATTAGAAAAGATTCCTTTTTTTACCTTTGAAAGTTAATACACTAGTATCTTACGATTTATAAAAGAGGGTAGTGTTACGAGGAACGGATTGGAGTGATTAAACAGACACTTCACTTTTTTAGACGAGTACAGAATACTCGTGGTCTCCGTCACCCTAATAAAAGTATGAGTCTACGACGACGAACATGTAGAGGTGTGAACAGGGAAGAGGTCTCGGTAGACAGGTAACGGGCTAATAGGTTACCAGGGATTCGTCTGACATCTACAGACAGGGGCCTTAAGGGAAACGGATGCGAGTCTCTTGTGGTGAGTTGTCGGAAGAACTCACCAATGATTTCACTTTCACTTCAGCGAATCAGCACAG
This sequence comes from Capra ibex, assembly GCA_006410555.1. Classification (NCBI taxonomy): domain Eukaryota; kingdom Metazoa; phylum Chordata; class Mammalia; order Artiodactyla; family Bovidae; genus Capra; species Capra ibex. The sequence continues at coordinate 22,540,335 of SJYO01048061.1, read as the reverse complement.
GCTGAGAAACGCTGGGGTACCTGACATCGGATGGTCCGAGGAGACAGGTACCCTAAAAGGTCCATTCTTATGACCTCACCCGACGGTAAAGGAAGAGGTCCCGTAGAAAGGTTGGGTCCCTAGCTTGGGCCCATAGGGCGTAACATCCGTCTGCGAAATGGCAGACTCGATGGTCCTTTCGGAGATATTTTGTGTCCACACGATCTCTACGGTCCCTGTAGCTTAGTAACGGTGACAACAAACATGGGGACAGTGAAGTGATACCTGTATTGTGAAAGGAAGTAGGTATAGAAACGGTACTTCTCTTATACCGACAGAGAACTCATAGAAGAATAGGAGGTTCGGTGGGACAAGAAAGGAGCTATTTGGCAGTGGATATTGGTAAAGCTCTTCTAACGGATCCCGGACCCCGACTCGCATAAACGTTTCACGAGTTAGCGGTACGAGTCTTGTCTTGAGTCCTCCGAATGGAGTCTCTCTCAAGGGACTACCGGTCCCGTGGACAACCATCCACCTGGAGTGGAGAGGAAAGACGAGTTCCCACAAGTAGAGTCACTGGAAATACAAGAACCTCTTCTGTCATTAATAGTAAAGGTATGTAAAAGAAGTAACATAACAGGTCTTTGAAAACCTCGGAATTAGGTTTGTCCTGTGTACTTTTGAACACCGAGTCAGACCAGTTTCACCTGTGGGTCTTACATAGGGTATGGATAGGAAAGGATATACTCAAAATTCAATTAAGGAAAATAAAAGTATAACCCCCGACTGACCTTGAAATTAGAACCTGGTAGACGTAACTGACTGACAATTTGGGTTATCTTAATCACTAAGTTTTGTGTCGGTAGCTGTAACATGTAAAACAACAGACAGTTGAAACGATAAGTGGAAATCCTATGGTCCCCAGACGGGACCACCGAGTCTTTCGTAGACGAACGTTACTCCCTCTGGACCCAAGCTAGGGACCCAGGCCTTCTAGGGGACCTCTTCCTTTACGGTTGGGTGAGGTCATGAGAACGGACCTCTTAGGGTACCTGTCTCCTCAGACCACCCGATGTCAGGTGTCCCACCGTTTCTCAACCTGTACTGACTCGCTGAAGTGAAATCCTATGGTTTCCGGTAGATGTATCCTAGAATCGTTTGTGTGACTTTCCCTCAACACTGACTTGACTCAGGAAAGTAGTACCGGATTTTAATAAAAACCAGTCTGAAAATTCCGGGTTTAGGTAGAACACTAAAGACACCAGTCCCCGAAACCGTCAGTACGAAAGGTTTTTATAACTCTGTAGTCCTTCTTCCGGGACTTGGATTACGTCTACAGTCGTGGAAGTACATTCTCTCGAGTGTGACGGTAGTACCTTTTGTGCGAGTACGGTTCTTCTCCCTCCTCTCTAGTCTCCTAGAGATCTTCGTTGTTTGACCTGACCCAAAGGACCACCCTCACGTACTTGTGACTGTATCTTCCTACGGTCTTTATAAAAAGGTCTAAAAATGTCTAGATCGTTTCTCTGTAAAATAGGTAAACAGACTTGACACTCGAGGCAACGGGGTCGACGTAATTGAAAAACAAATAAAAATTCATTGACTTTACCACTTCTGTTCAAGGAACACTTCAGAGTTATCTTCCGGAGTCCTTTGTCATAGACAGGTATACACCTACGTCTCACGTGTAAGACTGTGTCATAAAAGGGGCAATTTTGCTCATCGAGGGACCAATCTTTCAGGAGAAGAATAGTCGATTAGTCAACGATGGTTCCTGATGTTCAACTCAACAAACAAACAAAAGAAAAAGTGAAATTTTGAAGAAGGTAACTCTTTTTCTATTGTTGTCTTCTGTGTCCAAATATGTCTTTAGGATTGTACGGAGGTTCTTTCACTCCAAAAGACTCTAAAACACTAGTTTCAAAGAGGGTACTTCCTAATCAGACCAAGACCCGAATCAAGACTCGTAAAAATATAAGTAAAAACACTCCGAACTTCTCTGAAACCACATTGTACCGTGGGGTTCTCCTGACATTTCAACAATTTTATAATTCTTTCTGTATTAACAATTTTCTGATCAAGAATTTACTTTAGGGAACACCTTATACTTTCTAGAGGATTCCGATGTTCCGCTGTGACACCGAAACTCCTGCCTGCACCGAGACAAGTAAATCTTTTATGGTATTTACCGAAATCAAACCCCTAAACCATTTCTTTAGAAAGTAATTATCCTTTGTAAACCGAGATGTGACGTTTATTTCACTCCAAATGTATTAAAAAGTTCTAGAAAGTCTCTATTTTATAGGAAGACGAGTCAGAATTACATTCATGATACAATATACATACTAAAACTTTTTTTTTTCGAATATTTTAAGTTAACATCTATTACACTAAAGAGTAAAAACCAAAATGGGAAAACAAACACTTAAACAAATTACAGTGACCCTCCCCCCCTTGGTAAGTTTAAGGATGACATCCGACAACACTACATCTGTCAGAAATAATTACTTAGAACTATCTTTCTCTATACAGTCATAAGGATTAAATATTTCTCCTTAGGTACGATCTAAGGGTTACCATATGTACCTTGTCTGTAAAGTTTGTGTATGAGGTAATCATACCCGAAACTAAGGTTTAGGATTACTTTGGAACTTGGAGAACTATACCGGACCTTGTGTACACTTGGAATCTTGAAGATAGCGTGGAATCAAATATGGATCTTAAACTTGATCAGGCTTGTCTGTCGAAGTAGAGGATGGGGATTCCTGGTGGGCCATCAGTAGGTCATTTTTGAGGTAGACATAGGAACCGAGTCAAGTCTTAAAAAAAAGGACCTTTCACACAAAAAGACCTTATCTTGTCACTATCACCATTCGGTTCATAGTGGGGTTTTGTGACTCGTTTGAGACCTATTCTCAACCTAATAAATCAACCTCCCACAACGGTCCTTGGAGATTTAGGTTAAATTCATAGTCACTCGTGAAACTAATCGGAGACTACGAGGTCTTACCCCACCCTTTAATCTATATGTGCCTAAACCGGTTCGGAAGAGAGGGGACGGAACCAGGGAACCTGAGACTACTGAAGTAAACTGAGATGTACCCTCCGTTCTAAAGTAGAACACTCGGTATCCTCACTGTACTACTGTAGACGTAAAAGTTTTCTCTTGGATCTTCAAGAGACTCACTGTAGTCTTTCCCTCTTCCGATCTCACTCCCGTTAGTTTCAGTAATTTATAAGGTCCACTCTTTGGTTCTTCTGGGTGTGTTCCCTTCTCTCGACCAATTCCCTTAGTATTACCCGATACTGTTCGTTCTACGTCACTCTTCAAAGAGGTTCGTCCATTTCTCCTGAAAATAAAAGACTCAAATAGTCTACCGCACTTTATTTTCAACACATCCCATTCTTACACCATTTGGATTATAGATCACAACTTTTCTAAAGTTTCATTCACGTTCTACCACCATTCTTCATCTTATTAGATTTTACATTCCTCAAACGACTACGGAGAAAGACGAGAGGAATTTTTGGAGTCGATTCTCTTCATGAGTAAATATAGGGTATCGTGATCGAGAAGTGAAACGTGTGTAGAACTACTTCAGAGAGGACATTGTGTACTAGGGATTTATTACGTACTCCCTAGCCGGAGGAGGGTGTCGTCAGTGAGACGGAATCACCAAAGAAGGTAGTCTCTACCACCAAGGGATCGGGTATTTTCGTTCACTAGTAATAGTAATCAGGGAACTGAAGTAATAATAAAGTGTCCTACCTGACGTCTTCTATTTCATATTTATGGGGAAAGAATGAAAAGTAACGGTCAGCGTAAAAGAGTATAAGTTAAAGTAAGAAGGGAAGGTTCTTTAGTTTCATCTATAACTAAAACCTTTACATAAAGAATCGCCATTCTTTATCGTTTAATGCGGACTTTACATTGAGATTTACATGTAAAATACAGGAAGTCTATTTTGTTTTTAGTCACGAAACAGTATAGAGATCCCCTTGTATAGTTCTCTACCATAAAACACAAGTCGTTCTATTTTTATTCAAATGGTAAAAAGATCTTGTTTACTTTGCAGGATTCTAAAAACAAAACATTCAGGAAAAGGTCAAATCGTCTTAGTTCTCCCTTTTTAAGTGGACGTTAAAACTGTATGTTAGAAGGTCCTATACCTGATGTTGATTGTTTTTTTAAGATTAACTTTCTGTAGAGGACCCTCTTTAGGTACGTCTATTTCACCGATCTATCTCCTCCTACCTACCTTATCGTGTGTCAACTTTGATCAAGAATGTAAAAAGTACATTACCGTAAAGAAACAAGAAACATAATTTATAAGATTTATAAGTCAGAGTGAGAGACATAATTAACTACCTTAATTTCGTTCGACTTACCATACGCATGTGGGCAGTAAAGACTAACCGGGTCAACTTTCGAATGACCTCGTACTTTTTTCTTAGTATTGCGTATGTCGTGAAAGAAAGATCCGTCAGATTCCTTGTGTTCTGACCTTTGTTTATCCTTACGTAAGACTTTTAGAGTCGGAACTTAGTCGTTCGACAGTAAAAGTCTTCATTTTCGTATCGTTTCTGAGTCACACTCGTAAGATAGGGGAGAAATTTAAGTATACTTTTCGAATAGTTTAGGTTCGGAAGTGGAACATCAAAAGAGATGAATGTCTGTCGTGAGGAGTACGACACTAAGAAGGACCTCCGTTCACGTCTTCTTTTCAAACTAAAAACACATATTAGGAACGGACGTTTGTCCCAGACGGAGTTCGCTGTGAGTCACGATCCTACCGGGACGGGAATCAAATTACGAGATAACGATTGGTAACTTTGAGAATTAGTAAAAAGTTGTCCCTCGGGATTTAAAAGTAAAAAGTGACCGGGAATGTTTAATACATCGGTTAGGACGGACGACCTAGTCTAAGAAATGGTTGACTCGATAGTCCCTTCGGGGTAATAGAACGTCGAGATAGAAACATGAAATATTGCGTACTTCAAAAAAGAAAAGAAAAAATTCTACTGCATCAAAGTGAAACTCCCGACTAAATAAATGTGAATACCTGAACTTATTGAGTATCGAAGGTCTACTGTCCTAAACAAGAATAAGATAAGGATAACAACCTAAATCCAGAGGGAAGAGGGTTGCGCGTGTCTCAAATTATTGTACTGGATAATTGATATCCATTATTATATTCCATCTCGAGATTTCAGATTGAAAATACTATTTGTGACTTATATAATAAGGTCGGAATCAAGAGATTATATCTTAGAAACACGTACAAACCATGTAAGTGAACGGAAAAGACTATCAGAAAGTCATAAATGAACCGAGGCGAAAATTCGACGTAGAGTTACCCTATCAAGACAGTTTTGATACGAAGTCCTTTCGGATCGACTCCTTCTCACTTCGGTCTACAAGTGTCTGTAAAACTAATCGAAAAAGGAAAATTTGGTGAAAACTTACAATTTTACGAAAGACATCCTGTCTGACTTGAGAGATAATGTAGTGAACTTTATCGTAATTGATTTAATATTAGTTTCATCAACAGAGAACACCACGTCACCATTAGACGGACGATTCCGTCTTCTACGTCCTCTGCGCCCAAACTAGGGACCCAACCCTTCTATGAGACCTCATCCTTTACCGTTGGGTGAGATCATAAGAACGGACCTTTTAAGGTTCCTGTCTCCTCTGATTACCCCAATGTCAGTTACCCCAATATATCTCAACCTGTGCTGAGATGTGTGTCAAAAGGTAATGTAGAGATAACTCCCTGAGGTTACATGACTTTACGAGTTACAAAATTACAAAAAATCTGGTGTTCAAAAGACGATTAATCTATATCAATAAAGTGAGTATACAATCAAATACTTTTAGAATTTATCAACACTTAAAATTTAAAACGTAAAAATTTTTTTACAGTTTCCCAGATCGTAGTTACCACGTCGACAAGAATTTAATTACTTCAGGTTGAATGGATAGTAAGTGGATATTTATCACAAAAATTCAGGACAAATTTTCTAAAAACGAATAGGATTCGAGTACTTACATAAGAGAGTATAGTACAAGGTCGTTTTCATGATAAAATGGAAAATAGAACTTTAAACAAGGTAGACCTTAATTAAAAACATATGCTATATTCTATTCCTCTCTAAGTTCCAAGTAAAAACAAAGAGAAAGTCAAGTCAAGTCAAGTCAAGTCAGCGAGTCAACACAGACTGAGAAACGTTGGGGTACTTAGCGTCGTGCGGTCCGGAGGGACAGGTAGTGGTAGAGGGACTCAAGTGAGTCTGAGTGCAGGTAGCTCAGTCACTACGGTAGGTCGGTAGAGTAGGAGACAGCAGGGGAAGAGGAGGAGGAGGGTTAGGTAGGGTCGTAGTGTCAGAAAAGGTTACTCAGTCGAGAAGCGTACTCCATAGGTTTCATGACCTCGAAGTCGAAATCGTAGTAAGGAAGGTTTCTTTAGGGTCCCAACTAGAGGAAGTCTTACCTGACCAACCTACAGGAACGTCAGGTCCCCGGAGAGTTCTTAGAAGAGGTTGTGGTGTCAAGTTTTCGTAGTTAAGAAGATGCGAGTCGAAAGAAGTGTCAATTTGAGAGTGTAGGTATGTACTGATGACCTTTTTGGTATCGGAACCGATCTACCTGGAAACAACCGTTTCATTATAGAGACGAAAAGTTATACAACCAGTATTGAGAGGAAGGTTCCCCATTCGCAGAAAATTAAAGTACCGACGTCAGTGGTAGACGTCACGAAAAACCTCGGGGTTTTTTATTTCAGACTGTGACAAAGGCGACAAAGGGGTAGATAAAGGGTACTTCACTACCGTGGTCTACGGTACTAGAAGCAAAAGACTTACAACTCGAAATTCGGTTGAAAAAGTGAGAGGAGAAAGTGAAAGTAGTTCTCCGAAAAATCAAGGAGAAGTGAAAGACGGTATTCCCACCCCAGTAGACGTATAGACTCCAATAACTATAAAGAGGGTCGTTAGAACTAAGGTCGAACACAAAGAACGTCAGGTCGTAAAGAGTACTACATGAGACGTATCTTCAATTTATTCGTCCCACTGTTATATGTCGGAACTACATGAGGAAAAGGATAAACCTTGGTCAGACAACAAGATACAGGTCAAGATTGACAACGAAGGACTGGACGTATGTCTAAAGAGTTCTCCGTCCAGTCCACCAGACCATAAGGGTAGAGAACTTCTTAAAAGGTGTCAAATAACACTAGGTGTGTCAGTTTCCGAAACCGTATCAGTTATTTCGTCTTTATCTACAAAAAGACCTTGAGAGAACGAAAAAACTACTAGGTCGCCTACAACCGTTAAACTAGAGACCAAGGAGACGGAAAAGATTTAGGTCGAACTTGTAGTCCCTCAAGTGCCAAGTGCATAACGACTTCGGACCGAACCTCTTAAAACTCGTAATGAAATGATCGTACACTCTCCTCACGTTTACACGCCATCAAACTCGTGAGAAACCGTAACGGAAAGACACCCTAACTTTACTTTTGACTGGAAAAGGTCAGGACACCGGTGACGACTCAAAAGGTTTAAACGACCGTATAACTCATATCGTGAAAGTGTCGTAGTAGAAAGTCCTAAACTTTGTCGAGGTGACCTTAAGGTAGTGGAGGTGATCGAAACAAGCATCACTACGAAAGATTCCGGGTGAACTGAAGTGTAAGGTTCTACAGACCGAGATCTAATCACTAGTGTAGTAGTACTAATAGACCCAGCACTTCTAGAAAAAACATGTCAAGAAAGTACATAAGAACGGTGGAGAAGAATTGTAGAAGACGAAGACAATCAAGGTATGGTAAAGACAGGAAATAGCTCGGGTAGAAACGCACTTTATAAGGGAACCATAGAGATTAAAAGAACTTCTCTAGAGATCAGAAAGGGTAAGACAAAGAGAAATCTCTGTAGGTTAAGTATGTCGTGGTAAATAACCACCCCATTACGTTTTCTTTGATAGTAAAAGTACGAACACTACTGTGAAAGTAGTCGTTACTTCTTAACCCCACAAAGACCTTATAAAACAAGTTATATAAGTGACAGATAAGAAATTGGTTATTATTTGAATAAATACTATAAATATAGATGTCATGGTTATAGAAAGTTTTAGACCATGACATAATATCCAGAAACAAAAGGAAGAAGTTCCGGTGTCACCAATAAGAATTAGAAACAGTCAAGACGACGACTACGACGACGACGATTACGACGACGACGATTCAGCGAAGTCAGCACAGGTTGAGACACGCTGGGGTATCTACCGTCGGGTGGTCCGAGGGGGCAGGGACCCTAAGAGGTCCGTTTTTGTGACCTCACCCAACAGTAAAGGAAGAGGTATATGTAGTCGAAAAATTTTAAGTGTCTTTATGAACATCTCTAAGACTTATCCTCACATATCTTAAATATTTAGTTAGACCTCTGTTTACCGAAAGGATGTGACAAAGGTAGATTAAGTTCCTGTGTCATATGTGACATAACTGAATCCAGAAGAAATTAAAGAAAGGTATACAAAATATGAAGAAGAAGAATGTGTGGTGACAATCTATATTATAATCTATGAATTAAAAAATACTATTTAAATAAAAGATCAATAAACAACAATACAATATGTACGTTGAATAAAACACAAAAGTAAAACATAAACGGCTGAAGTTATTTAAGTGTAACTAAGATTATCAAGTAGAAAACCGAAAAAGTGTATGTAAGAGTATAGAGGAGAAGTTAGGTATATATAAAATGAAGGAAAAGAACAAAATAATGTAACCTTTTGAAGCTCCTGTGATAATTTACCTTTACCGTTATCTCGAGAGAAACAGAGGGACTCCATGTAAATAAAGTCTTTCTTTTAAAGGTTATAGTTCGTACTACAAACGATATGTAAAAGAAACTTCTTTGAGTAATAGTATAATTCTAAGTAAGACAAATAAAAAGATTTTCCTTAAACAACAATGAAACAAAACAAAGGTAGTATTTACCAACGTTACAAAAATAGATAGAAAAAATGTAAATAACTGTAACAATGTACGAAGAAAGGAATTCATATTTCTCAAACACATTACTCAATATCATTAACTAAGAATTCGTTATTTAATTGGAACGTAAGAACCAAATTTGGGTTAAAACACTCATATCTAACACGAAAAGGTATAACAACCCAAGTCACACGATAAAAATAAATCATCCAGACACGAAGATAAGTGTTCTTTCTAACCGGATATTAAAAAGAAAAATACAAAAACAAACCACAATGACAGTTCTAACATTACCGGAGTCCTCAACCTTTTACAAGGGATATATAGATCTGATAGTTTTCAAACATGTTCTACTTTAATAAAGAAGTACTTCATAAATCGTACAAAGAGAAAACTTCATGGACCCAGTCTCAAAGGAGAGACTCTTCTCAATTTTCGTTAGTAAAAGTATCTATCATTGTAATAAACCTAAAAGATAACTAAATAAATTCAGTTAAAACTATTTGACATAAGAAAAGTTCTTTATATAAATAGATTAAATACTCCAACTATATTTAAATATTGGTGGAGAGTGACATAAATTACACATATGACTACAAGGAAAAAATAAGGACTATAATTATCAAACAAAGATTATAAAGGGTAAAAGACTGGACGTAAAGACCTCTAAATATTTAATATGATTGGAAAAGTTTATTGACTGAAAACGGGGTAATTAAAACGGTTTACTTATAAACAAGAAAAATGAAACTCATGTCTAGAGAAAAAAAATCAACGACAAAAGAAGGATAAGAAAAATAAATTATACCAACTGAAGAGTAAGATCTAAAAACTTGACCTACGAATCAAGTACCTAAAAATTGGAAAAAGAGGGATATGATCATTTAAATAAATTCCGAATTTTTAAAGGGGGAATTCGTGATGAGAAAGATGTAGTGTGTGTGCAGTGAACAAGGGTTTAGAAAAGGACAAAGGAGTTAATTTTGGAACTAAAAATAGAGACGTCACATCACGACAATAACAACAAGTCAGCGACTAAGCACAGACTGAGACGCTTAGGTACCGTCACATCACTCACGGCGTTTGGAATACGGTAACAAAAAGATAAAACGAAGGTACGAAACACGGGGTTTAGTCTGACAAGGGATTCCCAAACACCCCGACTGTAGCTTTATCGGGGGAAAAGAGACCTTAGGACCGTTTTAAAACTTCCTAAGTCCTAAATCTCAGGAGTTGAGAAATAAACAAATAAAACCGGTCTATCGTACGTCCTAGAATCAAGGGACTGGTCTCTACCTTAACCGTGAGGGACGTTAACATTACGTCAGAATTGGTGACCTGGTGGTCTTCTCAGGGGAATCTCAAGAGTTGAGAATTGACGTAACCAAAGAAAGACATTATAAGTTTATCAATTTGTGTGTGTACCCCGAAGGGACCATCGAAAGAGTCACCGAGTCCCCATTTCTTGGGCGGACGTCACGTCCTCTGGGTCAAGGTAAGGACCCAGCCCTTCTAGGGAACCTCCTCCTTTACCGTCGGGTGAGGTCATAAGAACGGACCTCTTAGGGTACCTGTCTCCTCGGACCGTCCAATGTCAGGTATCCCAACGTTTCTCAACCTGTACTGACTTACTCATTGTGAAACTGAAGTTCGTGTGTGTATGTGTTTAAAATGTCAACAAGTTAGTCTCCTACTCAGACTATGTTTGATGAAGGAGTCACGGGATTTGTCTTCAAGTGAGGGACGGGGGAATGACGTATATAATTTTACGATGACCATTTTATGTAAAGTAGAGACGGATACAATATTATGTATAAACAAGTTGAATAATAACAGATCTCTCACCGTTAGATCCTTATACCTCCAATAAAAACTTTTGTAAATCAAAGTTTTAATCAGTAAAGGGATAAAGGAAAATGAAACACACAAAAGTATGTTAAAACATACACACGTACACACACATATATAATAAAGTCATAGTCTAAAATAGTGACTATGTCAACATTAAACCCCCCTCCCTAACGGTACCGTTTTGGAAAAACGCATATGCCTCCCGTCCGTAGTTCACGATTAGTAAAACACACGCAATCACCGAGTCAACACAGGCTGAGAAACACTGTGGTACCTGACATAGATCGGTCTGAGGAGACAGGTACCCTAAGAGGTCCATTTTTATGACCTCACGTATCGGTAAGGGAAGAGGTCCCCTAGAAGGTTGGGTCCCTAGTTTAGGTCATAGGACGTGACGTCCGTCCAAAGTAGTTTGGACACGGGAGGAAAAAATTAAACAACCCTACCCTAAACGACACCGTCGCTGCTATGTCCTCGCGAATGATTATGTGAATTTGAAGACGCCTTACAAGAGACGAAGTACCGATACCTAGTCGTGAAAGTCAATCGAGGGTAAACAATGCAACGTTTAGGAAAGAGTGACAACTTTTGTTAGGACTAGCGAGAACCATCCAACCATCGTAGTAGAAAGAGATCTTTCTTATTAAGGGTTACTAAAAGTAATGAAATTACAATGAAACCCCTTACAAAGGTAGTTTTTGTCCACCGAATAAGTAGTGTGTGTCACTCACTTAATACTACACCAGTGAGTTGAGATCCAAGGTAAACACTACCAAAGAAATTAAATAATTTGTCTTTTGTATTCTGAAAACTCGGTTACAGAATACAAGAGTTACTCTTCGTCGAACGAGTGTAAGAGTGAAAGGTAAGTCTGACCACTCTTAAGACACAGAATTTAATATAGTCTATTGAAAGGACCCATTCGAAACGTTGGACCGAGGAGGGACCTCCGAGACCTGAGTCATCACACTAAGAGACTCATAGAAGAGGATCGAGAAAGAAAATAGGTCTACTCGAGTCCAATACGGCTTGTAGTTCCGTCAGAATTTTCTCTTTTCTATGTTTTTATAGTAGAACGTCAAACTTCCGTCTCCCTCCCTTTTTCTCAACCCAATTAGGTAATAAAACAAATCCCAACTTTTTCTCTCCCCCCGCCCCCCGTCGCGATCCCCCTCTTACTATGCTAGGATACTTTATTACTCTAAACAAACTGTCTAGTGGGTCCTTTTAGTGTAAGAAGGTCGGTGTGGTTTGTCTAAATCCAGAAAAAACCCCTATTGTCGGTGAAAGAAAAAGACCTTCTGATTCGGGATCCTGGGCGGTTCAGGGAGGTGTAGGGGAAAGTAGGTCGACTGCGACACTAACCTTCTAGTCCCATACATGGGACTCGACTAATTCATGACGACCTACCCCCAAACACTTGACTTCTGTCCGCACAGGATCTCTTTACGAAAGTGTCGTAGTGGAGTCACTCACACGGTAAAACAAGTGTTCTGATTGACAATGAGAAAGAAACTTCGTCTATGTCATCTCTCGTGTAATTAGTAAGGGTTTCGCAAACGTAAGAACGACGAGAGGTTTGGTCTTTATGTTGACCACTTTCGTTGTATCCCGGTGACTCTCTCTACCTGTCTCCCCTCCCTCTTGTCAAATAATCTTTTAGTGTTCGTCACAGAATCAGACAAATCCGACGATATTGTCTTAACGTATCTGACCCTCGACTTTGTCTTTAATAAAGAGTGACAAGACCACCGACCTTTCAAGTCCCAGTTCCGTAGTCGTCTAGGTCATAGATCACTCTCGGGGTAAAGGACCAAGTGCCCTTGGTAGAAGATCGACACAAGAGTGTCACCTTCCCGACTCTCTCGAGAGGTCCCAGACAAAATGGTCTTACACTTGGGGTAAGTATTCTTATGATAAGAGGGGAGGGTCTTCGGAGTGGAGGATTATGATGGTGTGACCACCAAGTTTACAGTTGCATACTTAAACCCCCACTGCCCCACTATGTTGGTAAGTTAGATATCGTCCATCCAGACTCAACGGAACAATCAGACAAAAACCTCCCCTGTATCACGGAATTCTTCCAGTACCAGTCCCTACTCGTTACACTTTTTACCTGGTCTCTTCGACCACCTATTACCAATCTCGTTCTTTCCTCCTTCCCGACGACGTAAACCAAGGGATAACCAAAGACGGAACAGATTCCCGACCCTACGAATGACTGCTTCGTAGTGATCTTACCAAACCTAAATATACCTCCTTGTAGTTGTACGTAAATCTTTTACGTGTCAAGGAGAGTACAACAATCACAAAACGGTTCGTAGGTAAATGAAAACATCAAGAGATTTTATTCACTGAGATCGAGGTTAAGGAAGAAGGGGGTGGGAGTATTTACACCATTTGAGAAGCAAATGTTTTATTTAATCGATGTGATTTAGTAAGGGTTCTAGAACTATCGAAACTGTCAACTTCGAGAGGAAAACACTTTGGACTCCGAAATGCTAAAGAGTGGGTCAAATTTATGACTCAGTGTAAATATGTCTTGAGTCTATAAGGTCCACTAAATTCCTGGGAAAATAAGTCAGGTCGATACTATCTTCGACGGTTTACGAATTGTAGTCTGGAGTAAAAGAGGTTCACCTAACGGTTGTCGAACTTCGATCTCTAGTGTTAACGGAAAACCTTATAGTACACTCTTCACTATAGTGTCGTCACGGTCGGTTAAGTTCTCTTTCTGCTGTGACGAAAGAACAAAGTTCTCCCGTTAAGTCCATCTCCGTCTCACCTGAAACGACACAACTTCACTTCGAATGACTACTTCCCGTTGAATGTTTCGGACCATGGTCGACAAAAGAAAACCGTCCAGTGGTTGCAGTGAGTCTAGAGTCGAATCAACATTCTACGATTAATGAAACTTCAAATAGTCAGTCGGATTTCCGTTTTCGTAAGTAGACACCTCAATCTAGTAGTGAGTATAGTTCGTAGTAATTACACAGAAACTGGTAGTCTATTTCACGTCGAGTCATCTTATCTTTCCTTTAACATAATCCTCAGTTTTTAGGGTCCGGGATCCTAAAGTAGTAAATAAAAGATTTGTAGGAACCCCTTTTGGTAACTAGAAGAGACTCGGGAAAGGACATAGATTTGAAACCTTATTCAGGGTGTATTGGGGTAAAATATTCTACCAGCTTCTTGGGTCTCTTGTAGATTAAGTTGGAAAATCGAAAAAAGTATTTACTCTTTTGTCTCTGAGTTGCTTAAAGTAATTGAATTCATTATACAGGTTCAAACACCTTGCCCTTTAAGTCACACGGAAGGTAATCTAGTTTAATCGAGATAAGACTTCTAGGTTTTCCTAAGACATATAGCTTCATTATGGTATCTTTGATGTAATGTCATATAACTTATAAACCTATCATATAACCGTTTCTTCTTCTCATTACTATAGAGATAACGAGGTTTACTCTTTTGATTCTGTCTCCATTTACCTTTCTAATAAACCGTGTTCAACAGTTTCCTATCTTCGACCTAAAAGTATGTGGATAAAATCATCAGAGAGGTACTCTTATACGACAGTCCTTATAACAAAAGTCGTCCCTGATTTGAATGAACAGTGATTCACCGTCATACCTTATTATCTACCTTGTATTCTAGACCTCCGTCCGTCTGGACCCAAGAGGGGGACCTGGGTAGGGAATGGTCGATACAATAAAACCTCTCTGTACGTTGGAGGACCCATACCCTAAGGAATCTATTTCGGACCTCGATATAGATTAATTGTTATTTTGATAACTTATGAATACCTCGTAAATAGTACATTATGAATGACGAAATTAACAAAAATGATAATAACAAAATTAGCAAAATTTATACAATCGAGACACTTAGGAGTCTTGTCCTAATAACACTTTTGATAGTACTCTTCTAATTTACACATTTCGTAAACAACAGAAAAGGAAAGAAGGAGGAACTATAAGTAAGACCACTATTTTATATCCATCACTGTTTACTTAAAAGGTGAGAAAGGTGAAAACCTTCGTCCCCCCTACCTTTGCCTTTCCATCACCCTAACTAGCAAAGTATAGACACTGTTAAACCCCTGTTTTATAACTACAATCACCAAAAAAAAAAAAAAGGGTTCGTAATTACTGATATCGTGAAATAACCAGTAATATTAGTAGGGATGGGTTGGATTTTCTTTCATTGTTACAAGGTGAACTAAAACTTCAATACAACAACTATAAACAAGTGTCGACTCGTCCTTATAAAAAGAAGGTTCTTGACGGAAGATTAATTTTATATCCGTTTGATGTAAATAATGTATTCGTGTATAGTAGGTTAAGAACAGTAAAATAGATTAAATTTTTTCTTGTTACTCTTCCTTGATTCAAAGTACCCTCTAAAAAAGATTTCTTTAATATAGGATATTAGTTTTAGTTTTAACTGAAAGGTTAATCTCCTCCTTAAGTCCAGTTCTTACACTTGATCGTCAAAGCTTTATGTTGGTGTATATACCAAATCTTACTTATAATTTTTGTTTGAGAAAAGTGACGGGGTAAATGGTCTTCCAGAAAAGTCGTCAAAGACATTTAATAATGGAACAACGGTTTCTCACTAAACTCCAAGTTTTCGTTGGTCTCTTATCTCGATAATAAAGACACTGAAAAGTAATTAAGACCCGGAATACCACTGACTTGTAGAAAGAAAGGTCTTTGAGTCTCTGTAACAAATGACTCGACGATACGATTAAACATGAAACCTTGTTTCGAACTAGATCATGAAGTCTCTACCACGTCTACTTAACCAATCCTAGTCACTATGGGTCTAGAACATCAAAACCTCTGTCAACTTTAGAGTTGTTGGTAAACTACTAGCGAGAATTTAGATACAGAAGTCAGTATTGGAGACAAGACTTAAAATTTATATAATTGGTGTAGGACATCTTCAGGGTCTCCGTGGAGTTTAACTTGAGTAGGGTGTGTATGAGTATTATAAAAGAAGGTTTAGAACAAAGAAACCTTGAGATGAAGAACTAAGTAAATGGTAAGTGGATCGACGGGTTCGGTCTTTGGACTGGTAATAAGATCTCAGAAGGAAAGTAAGTCGTAAAAATGGGTCGCTTAAAAGGTTTTACAGAAACTTAGACGGACAAGGAGGTTGGTGATAGGAGTAAAAGAGAGAGGACCTAATAACAGTATCAAAAGATGACCCAGACGGGCAGAGGTCCCATTGGTGAAAGGAAAGGTGGGTGACTTGACGACGGTCTCACACGAAAGACTTATTGTTTAGACTAAAGCAGCGAGAGTGTTAATTTTAGAAGGTCACCTAGTATCCGTGATTCTGGTGTTTTTGGGTTTGGGAGTTCACATCGGACGTTTCTGAAAAAAAAAAGAGTAGATCGAGGACATAGAGAGTAGACGGTCGGTTCTGATCGGAAGGACGTGAAGAGTGTCTGACCGGAGTGTATCATGAGAGAGCACAAAGGTACCGAAACGGCCACGTTCAGGGTCTGGACCTGGTTGGAAAGAGAGAAGGAGGGGATTTGTGAGTATCAAGTCCACCGTGACTAAGACCCGTCGAGAAAGATGCAGAGACTCGCGTATAAGACTCAACGTCACGGTACGTGTAGGAACATCAGTAAGAATAAAGTTGCATAAAATTAAGTAACAAATATATTATCAAAGGGGAGGAGAGACACATAAGTAAACTCGTAAGAAACATAAGGGTCGTAGATAGTCTCGTAACCGTCCTCTCTTCCTTGAGTCATGTACAAACGACTTATACTTACTTGTCCCTCCGTCGGTCAGAGTCAGTTATATGTCATTGGGGTCCGTACGTTGAATGATCACAAAAAAGTTTTAAATAAAAGTAAACGTTTGGGTCCCTGCCATTCTGGATAGAAGGACACGACAATATTTTTAAATTACTCTGTACGTGTACACAGTTGACGTTTCGTCTTATGATATACAGTATAAACACTCACACACGAGTCAGCACAGACTGAGAAACGTCGGGGTACCTGACATCGGGTGGTCCAAGGAGACAGGTGCCTTAAAAGGTCCGGTCTTACGACCTCACCCAACGGTAAAGGAGGAGGACCCCTAGAAGGACTGGGTCCCTAGCTTGGGTGTAGAGACCTCTGAGGAGGGAATCGTCGTCTAAGAAATGGTGATCACGGTGGACCCTTCAGAGAATTCTAAACCATGTCCTTCGGTTTTCGTGTTAGACACAAGTCAAGTCAAGTCAAGTCAGCGAGTCACGACAGACTGAGAAACACTGGGGTCCTTGACGTCGTACGGTCCGGAGGGACAGGTAGTGGTTGAGGGTCTCAGGTGGGTTTGGGTACAGGTGACTCAGCCACTACGGTAGACACTTTCCTTCTTTTTGGGATTATTAGTTTTATATATACCCCAGTACATTAGTAACATTGGGAATGTGTGGCTTATTAAATAAAGATTTTTGTTCAGATAGTTATGTGTACCGCGTACCCTTGTGAAGTGTCTTGTGAGAAAATGGGGGTAAAGGAAACGAAAGGAAGGAAGGTAGCGACTCAGCAACTGTGCGTATACGAACCACAATATTGGTGGTCTGGCCACAGATTTAAACAGTAGGTGAAAGTGTCGTCGTACTGACGAGAAAGACAAGGGAGTGAGTCTTACAGAGAAAGGAGACGAGAGGACGACTTACATAGGAGACTGAGGTCTCCGGGTAGGAGGAGGTCGGGAGAGGACAGAAATAGGTCCAACTGACTACCGTGAGAGGGGAGTCGATGGGTTTGTGAACCATGTACGAACGTGGTAGCATATCTCAAAAACAAACACCTAAGTAGATTACCGAACGTGTCACCATATAACGAAAATACACAAGTCGAAAGGGTGTAAGAAAACACTCGAGGAATAGAGTAAAAGGATCTAGAACAATAATGGTAGGGGGATATTAACAGAAGACGTTTCACCTAGAGTGAGTCCAAGGGTTTACTTTGACCATGTTATGTCTGTTTTATGAATTCGTAGGGGTCGGGGGGTCCAACAGGGAGAAGACCTACTTCCCCCACACGAGACCCTCTGTGCAGACCCAAGTACTCAGTGAGGAACTTAATGGGAACGACTGACGGACCCCGAGGGTCAGTACAGTCACCAAGGAGGTCCAGTGACCAGAGGGACCGTAAAACCCTGAACTAAGTAAAAGCTCGAAATTTATCTACGGCACAGGAACCAAAGGACGGATCGTAGTCAAGTTCGGAGGTGTACTCCGACTGTAAACGAAAGGTGAGACCAAGTGAAGAAAGATTACGGACTTCGAAACGAGTCGGTAATCGTCGGTAAACGTGTCAGGACATCGGTGTCTGTGACTCGTAGAGTAGTTCTCTACACGGGAACTGAGAGAAGGAGGAGAGGAAGGAGGAAGGAACAGGAGACGAAAGAAAGGAGGAGAAGGAACGGAAGGAGGAGGAGGATATAATTATTACGAAAATTTTCGTCGGTTAACAGTGTCCTCTAAACGATCACGGTCCGTACACGATTCGGGACAGACACGTAGAGAGGCATGTTATTTGGGTGTCCTCAATGATGACTACGGAGATGAAATTTTCCTTTCCTGTGACTCCGAACCTTTCTCTTACAGTGAACCGTCTGTACTAAAAAGTTCGATAAACCCAGAAGAACTCTGATTTCGAGTACAAGAACTGGGAGATTTCGTAGCGACTTGGGTGGAGAGAACGAAGACAGACGGAGGTCGGAAAGAGACTCGAAAGACAGGACGGTGGCCATCTCAAAACGGACGTACTGTGGAATCTGTCAGATACGCGTACTGGGTTGGAGACAGTTAAAGGGATGTGACGGAAAGAATTAATGGTGTGGACCAGTGGAGATGGAGGGTTGTCTCGTCCTCCGTCCTTGACCCTGAAGAAATAGAAATATAAGGATTGAAGGTCTTGTTTATCCGGGGGTTCTTTAGGTAACTTGTTTGTTTACTTAAAATAATCGTATTTTTATCATCCCTTTTATATTCCTCTTCGTTCATTTTAATTTTTAAGAAAACTAGTGTTTAATAAAATTTATGGTGAGTAAAATATATTTTTATATACTGTAAATAAAAAATAACTTCAATCAACTAAATGGTATAACATAATCAAAGTCTACACGTCTTAAACCTAAGTAATAAAAATGTCTAACAAATGCACAATTCAGTTAAGTCAACACAGACTGAAAATCCCTCGGGTACCTGACATTGGGTGTTCCAAAGAAACGGGTACCTTAAATATACCTCTGTATAATTTTTCGTCTCTGTAATGAAACGGTTGTTTTCAGGCAGATCAGTTCCGATACCAAACAGGTCACCAGTACATACCTACACTCTCAACCTGACACTTCTTTCGACTCACGACTTCTTAACTACGAAAACTTGACACCACAACCTCTTCTGAGAACTCTCAGGGAACCTGACGTTCCTCCAAGTTGGTCAGGTAAGACTTCCTCTAGTTGGGACCCACAAGAAACCTTCCTTACTACGATTTCGACTTTGAGGTTATGAGACCGGTGGAGTACACTTCTCTACTGAGTAACCTTTTCTGAGACTACGACCCTCCCTAACCCCCGTCCTCCTCTTCCCCTGCTGGCTCCTACTCTACCGACCTACCGTAGTGACTGAGCTACCTGCACTCAGACTCACTTGAGGTCCTCAACCACTACCTGTCCCTCCGGACCTCACGACGCTAGGTACCCCAACGTTTTTCAGTCTGTGCTGACTCACTGACTTGACTTATACATATAAAAAAGAATAAATTTTAAATAAAAATAAAACAATAGAAAATAACTTCATATCAACGGTAACAAAAACAAATCAGTGATTCAGTACAGGACGAGAGAACACTGGGGTACCTGACATACGAGGATACAGACACCCTAAAGGGTGCGTTCTTGTGACCTCACCCAACAGTAAAGGAAGAAGTCCCCCAGAAGGACTGGGGCCCTAACTTGGGAGTAGAGAATACTGAAGGCTTAGTCGTCCACTAAAGAAATGGTTACTCAGTGGTCCCTTCGGGTATCAACGACATGTTATAATACATGACTGTACAACTAAGTTTATGAGAGTTCGTCTAAGGGGGTTTTGACTGATGGTAGACACTACTGTAAATTCTCATCATTTGTAAAGTCACAGGCCTCATATTATGTAACAGAGGAGAACAGTAGGAGTTCATTTCCTATCTTTTGTAGATGGGTCTAGATGTTGGGAAGGAAATTACAAGTCAATTTTATAAAAGAAACTCTTTGATCAAATTCCAAATTGTAGTGTACCACCCACATAATATTATTAATACCGTGAGATTAAATTCTCGGTGTTAGTGTAACTTAAATATACAGATGTACTTCAATACCTTAGTGGTACAAAATGTCGAAAAGACACACATATTATTTGACAGAAAAAGTTTGACTAAAATATCCAGTTCATTGATTATGTTTGTGACTAAAAAAATTTTTTCCTTTTTATAAGTGGGGGATTGATTGGTTATTACATAAACTTAAGTCAAGATTTTATTTATCGTCCTCAATGAGTCAAAAGGAAACAGAGAGGGTACATACGTACAATAATTTGAAACCAAAAGGGTAATTTTTTATTTTATTTCTTGTTTAAAACTTCCCTACCGACACGGTCTCTTCTAATCAAAGTTGTTTTCTTCTTTATATGAAACCAGTAAGATCTTTATATTAAAGTCTTAATAAAAAATTTGGATGGGTTTTAATTAGACAGGTGAGACTGTTTACGATGGACTCTAATCTCGTAAGTGAGTACACAAGTAAATCGTACATTAATGACTTTTTGACGAAATTTGGTATACAATAGATTGGAACCTCTACACAAAACCTCTCATTACAGACACTACCTATCAGTCATTGTTGTTTAGACTACAGTAAGTCGCTAAGATAGACAACTAAGAGATTCGGGGAAGGAAGAACTTATTGTCTCTTAGTGTTTCCAAGATATTTACCTCGGTTTTTCATCGGGTCTTAGGTGGTTATAAATACAAAAAACCGTTATAATCAAAGGTCAAACAGGTATCTACGTAACTAATCAACGATTTATTCTCTCACATAGTCGGGAAGGAAAAAAATTGAGGGATCCTTAGGGCACCATCTCCCCCACCCCCATACCTACTCCACGAATGTACTCTTGTGGTAGACAGGTGACGTGGTCGCCGAAGACCTCGGTGAAAGGGGACCTGAGGAACAACCTATGAGGAGACTCCAGAGAGTTAAGGACATAGTGTCGGTCCGGGTACGTCCGTAGTAGGACGTGAGTTGTGACGATAACGACAACGAAAAAACCCATATTACACAAATCAGTACGACTCGTGGTTTCTTGACTACGAAAGTTTAACACTACGACCCCTTTTGAATTCTCAGGGAACCTGTCGTTCCTTTAGTTTGATCAGTTAGGATTTCCTTCAGTTGGGACTTATAAGTAACCTTCCTGACTAAGACTTCGACTTCGAGGTTACGAAACCGGTAGACTACGCTTCTCGGTTGAGTAACCTTTTCTAAGACTACGACCCTTTCTAACTCCCGTCCTCTTCTCCACTTACTGTCTCCTGCTCTACCAACCAACCGTAGTGACTGAGTTATATGTACTCGAACTAGTTTGAGACCCTCTATCACCTCCTGTATCCTCGGACCAGGTACCCCCGGGGTTTCACCACGACATCAGGTACCCATAATCTGTGTTTCTCAGTCTGTACTCGTTGTAATCACTGATTTGTAATCACTGACTTGTTGTTGTATACACTATCTGCCCTACTAAGATTAGGGGAAGTTTTTACAGGTGTTAGATTAGGGTGTCTTGGATAGTTATACAATATGACTTGTCGGTTTTCCTTAAAGCAAGTGTTTAACTTAATTCGAGTGATCAGTTAACTCGAATTTTATTCCGTTCATAAGACCTAATAGACCCACCCGGATTACACTAGTGTCCATAGAGATCTACGTTTTCCAACTGTTTTCTCCTCCAGTCTGACTACGTTTCAGTCCTCCTGAATTGGATGGTAACGTCCGAAAACTTCTCCGGTGGTAGGCTTCTTACACTCGACCTTTTCCGTTCTATTGTTTGTGAGGTGATCTCCGAAGTCGCCCTTGTGTTGGTACGACTGTAGAACTAAAACCGGGGTTCTTTAAGTACAGTCTAAAGACTTGATATTTTAGTATTCAACTACAACAACATTCGGTGTCTCATACACGATTAAACAATACCGGTGACTTTATTATATCACGTCATGCGCGCCCTACCTCTCCAGGACGGACAGGTGTGGGAACCCTTTACCCAAAGGGTGTGCAAGGAACTCGTGAGTACACAGACTGAAACTTAAAACTACTGAAACAGAGGAGTCTGACTCCTTACACAGACAAAAGGGCTAGTCACGGGACATCGTCCCTCCCCACCTAGAGCGACTCTTTACGAACCCGGAGACCACTATAAGAAAGAAAAAAATTTTTAAAAATGAATAAATAATAGATAAATAAAAACCGACGAGAGTCAGAGGTAACGACGTACGTCAAAAGGGGACGGGAGCACCTCTCGCTCCCAATGAGAGGTCAACGTCACTCTTGTATGGTAGCACTACCAAAGAGAACGACCCCTTGTGTCCGAGACCTCGCACGTCCAAAATAATCACCACTGTGGGTCCGAGTCAACGGAACACCGTGTACCTTAGAAGGACCTGTTCCCTAACTTGGTCACAAGGGACGTGATCGTCCGTCTAAGAATTGGTAACCTGGTGGTCCTTAAAGGGGGTCCACTATAAGATTAAAATAGAAAAATTGTATGTCTATAAGACCTAACCAAACGACTCACAACTCACCCCTCAACCATTAATCGGTGGAGTGCACATGGACCTTGTTGACGAGGGGAAAGTGTTCACCGGTGTCACTCTCCGGGTCGGGTCGGACGGTCTAAACTGTACCATGAAAAGGAAATCCCTGGGGTACCAGAGGATCACTTCGGACCGAGGAGTGGGAGTGGAAGTTGGGAAATGATCCATACCACCACCACCAAATCAACGATTCAGTACAGGCTGAGAACCCTGGGGTACCTGACATCGGATGGTCCGAGGAGACAGGTACCCTAAGAGGTGTATATAGGTTGTGGTTACCACTCGTCTAAGGTACATGAAAGGGTACTACAAAACCTCGAGGTTCCTTTAGTCCGTACAAAGACACTTATGGTGTACAAAATACTACCCATTCTTCAAGGGACTCGTAAGATTTGGTTTCTTTCTCCTCCTATAAGAACTCCTGACGAGGTAAACGACAGGATTAAGTCGAGATCAGACCAGGTCAAGTCAAGTCAACGAGTCAGCACAGACTGAGAAACACTGGGGTACTTAGCGTCGTGTGGTCCGGAGGGACAGGTAGTGGTTGGGGGCCTCAAGTGGGTCTGAGTACACGTAACTCAGCCACTACGGTAGATCGGTAGAGTAGGAGACAGCAGGGGAAGAGGAGGACGGGGATTAGGGAGGGTCGTAGTCCCAGAAAAGGGTACTCAGTTGAGAAACGTACTCTACCGGTTTCATAACCTCAAAGTCGGAGTCGTAGTCACGTTAAGTCGAGATCATGTCGGTTATACGGGACACTATCCTTTAATTTATAGTCTAAATTAGCCAGGAGTCTCTCGAATCCATGGGTAACCTCTCTATTGTCTGCTACGCTAGAAAGGCCGTCCCTGACAACACATCGACCTAAACAAAACCAACCGGTTCCAGTATAACCGAACCGGTGAACTAAACGGTATAATCGACAATACACAAGGTCTACACCCTCTTGTGACTATAAACGGAGTCGACCAACCTCTCGTACTGTCTAAGTTACCTGTGCTCAAACTCGTTTGAGGTCCTCTATCACTTTGTGTGTGTCCTTTCGGACCGCACGACATCGGGTACCCCAGCTTTTCTCTTCCTGTACTGAGTCGTTGACTTGTTGCAGAAGGCAAACCTTTACCTTCGAACAACACTCTCTTCTTAGTTTTAGAACTTCTAAATTGTTCTTAATGATTCGTCGTCTTTCTTTTAAGATCCCGTACTCCCTTCCAGTTCTAAGGTTTTCAGGAACGACACACACCCTCATACTTCATCAGGTTGATCGATATCACCCTCGGTTCATTCACGGATACCACCGGTCTCCTGAGACCTATTAAACAGAGATTTCATCGAACTAACATTTAAAGAAACTTACCGATTAGTCACATTGCTAAACGACTTCTTCTAAAAACACAACTTTCCTCCCAGAGATCAATGAAAAAGAAGAAGTTTCAAACGAATAAAACCACGTGGTACTTTGTTTATCAGGTATACTGAACTTCTTAATAACTAAACATTTTACTGAAAAAGTAAAACGAAGATTTTAAAACTTAAGCAAACGACAACGACAAGTCAACGATTCAGTACAACCTGAGAAACACTGAGGTACCTGACGTCGTACCGTCCGAAGGGACAGGAAATGGTAGAGGGTCTCGAACGAGTGTGAGTACAGGTAGCTCAGTCACTACGGTAGGTAGGTAGAGTAGGAGACAGTACGGGAAGAGGAGGACAGAAGTTAGAAAGGGTCGTAGTCCCAGAATCGATAAATAAAAAGGGAACCCGATAAAAATTATCGACTTTCGTGTTGGATTTATAGGTAGTCGTCGTCCTTAATATTACTGATAAATCTTCGTACCAACCAGATACACGTTTAGGTTAGAGTTCTGTATCGACTGTTATACCAGAACTTGAACCGTAGAGATTCAAGGATAAAAGTGTAAATATTTTACTATAAATAGTATATACGACGGTTCAAGGAAGTCAGCACAGGTTGAGACACACTGGGGTATCTGTCGTCGGGTGGTCCGAGGGGGTAGGGACCCTAAGAGGTCCGTTCTTGTGACCTTACCCAACGGTAAAGGAAGAGGTTACGTACTTTCACTTTTCCCTTTCACTCCAGCGAGTCAATACAGACTGGGAGTCGCTGGGGTACCTGACGTCGGAAGGTCCGAGGAGGCAGGTACCCTAAAAGGTCCGTCCTCATGACCTCACCCCACGGTAGCGGAAGAGGCAAGTAGTATATATGTTGTGTCTTAATAACTCCTAATTTCGTCTGTTAATTTTGATTTTGAACAGTGTCACGGTTCGTGTGTCATTTGAGAGTGAACAATCTTCCACCGAAGAAAGTAGTAATCAAAGAAGGTAATGAAAAAGGAATAATTTTTTTTTTCATTACTTAATCATGACTTCTTTTCTTATCCCATTTATGTTTCCCATGTTATTAGGGTGGGTAAGTTTCTATTGTCGTCTTTGATAGAACGACTTATAAAAGGTTCAGGAAAAATATTAAAGATACATAAGAATATATAAACAATATTTTACTTTAGTATGGTACATAGATGATATAATATTGGATGACATCAATTAAATTCGTTTTGTGGTAAACAACCTGTAAATACGATAAATTTTAAAAACGAGATACCGACACGTTTTGTCTTCTTACTTAATATTTAAATTTTTCATGATTATTAAGATTTTGTGTTTATGAAATTATATGTATTTCTCGTTATTTTATTACGTGTTAACCGGTTATCAAATTTGTTTCGTGAACCAGTAGTCAATTTGAAGTAAAAGCACACCTAGACGAAAGGAAGGTAATCTTACAAGAATTTTTCATAAAACAAATTACAAGACCGATTCAGTATACGATACACGACACGAGTCACCACGGACTGAGAAACGTTGGGGAACCTGACATCGGACGATCCGAGGAGACAAGTACCCTAAAAAGTCCGTTCTTATGACCTCACTCAACGGTAAAGGATGACGTCCCTTAGAAGGACTGAGTCCCTGGTTTGCGTGTAGAGGACGTAGAGGACATAACGTCCGTCTAAGAGATCGACGACTCGGTACCCACTTCGGACATACGATAATCCCTTTTGCATTTTGAAACCGTCCTCCACTCTCGTACTTCCCGAACATCCGGTACAATTTCTTAAACTGGTACCTCCTATGTCTTGGATACCTCTCAAAATTTCGTCCTCGATTCCTTCCGGGTAGGATCAAAATCGGGTGCGTTTTGACTCTAGACTTTTCTCAATGAGGCCATATTTTCAGTGGAAGTCTACTCCCCTTCCCGATACGCAATTTGGTTTTTAAGATCGACCAGCGGAATTTAGGAAAGACTTGTTCCAATTCATTCTATATTGGTTTATAATTGGTCGCGTTTACCCAGTACGTAGAAAGCACGGGACAACCTTGAATGTCTTTAAGGTAAAAAACAACATTCTACAAGGTGAGTATTTGAGACTTATGGACAACGGGTGTAATCATAAGATTTCTACTTCCTTTTTTTATTTACTCGACAATGAGATAAATTTTGGACCTGACTAACGTTTTCCTTCACCAATTACGGAGGACCGAAGTTCCTTCGTGAAATAGAGTCACTGTTCAGCTTCTCAATGTCAGACTTCGTCTGTGAAAGAGTCCGACCTAGGACGAAGATGTAGGTAACACAGACTTCGTCTCTTTGGCACGTCTCATAAAGTCCGAACGAATCACCAGAACATTTAAAAGAAGATTAAGGTAGGGACTTCAGATGGATAAAAATTTTTTATACAGGTCCTAGAAATTTTTTTTTTACGGAGAGACCACGGTACAGACTAACTGGTTGTAAACCCGTTAACAGGTTAACAGGTATTCATTCTTTTAACAATCATTAGCCACGACACTTATGTGTGCGGATGGACTAAGTAGGTGCCCCGAGTCGAACCATGATCACGAAAACAAAATGTAAGTAATTTTAAGGATAGTCCTGTGTTTTACGACTTGTAGTGGGTTTTGTTTTGGTTTGTTTTGGTTGGTTGGTTTGTTTTTCTTTTTCTTTTTTTCGAATCCGTGTCTATGTCGTTACAACCAACTACCTCTTCGTTTTGTTTGGTAAATATATAAGAAGAAATCGAGTAATTATTAAAAAGAGATTAAACTTAAAAACACCGTCAATTTTTTGACGGTTTATAATCAACAACCGAATAAGTTAGAAGAAAAAGAGTACTTCCATTTGACTTTTCCTCTTTCTTTTTTTTTTAATTACCTTTAACAAGTTGGAAAGTGTAGAGGAGATTTACAAATCATATGACTTCATTTGTAGGACAGAAAGTAAAATTAAGTATAAAACCAGTAATATGGAAGATTCTTATATTAAAACGACGTACATTCAAATTCTTCGTATCTCCAATTTTATTCATAAAATAAATATATTTATTTTTTCGAAGATGGTTGACATACAGTGTGTTTGTACGTTTATCAAACCAAGAATAAAAAATTTTTATGTTTACATTCAATTAAAATTAAAATCCTTTACGTTAATATATACGATTCCTTTTCAGTATTTGAGTCCTGTCTAGACATTAAACTATATACGATAATCCGAAAATAAAGTGATTTAAATAAATAAAAATTAACTTCCTATTAACGAAACGTTAACCCAAAATAAAATAAGAAATTTATGTATGTGTGGGTGACCAAAATGTAAAAACATATTATCCTTTTCTTATTTTCCAGTATACAATCAGTAAAATTTTTTAATTAATTCAATAAAGAAAAACCGACACGACCCAGAAACAACTCGCCCGAAAAGAGATCAACACCACAATCCCGAAGAGTAACGTCACAGAAGAGAACACCTCGTGCCCCTAGATCCGCACACTCAAAGTCATGAACCGCCGTGCACCCGAGTCATCAATACCGACGTCGAGAGTCCATGATCCCGCGTCGGGATTGTCTCCATCACGTGTCCGAGTCGACGAGACCCTGTACGCTGTAGAAGACGTAGTCCCTAGTTTGTGCACAGAGGACGTGGCCGTCCGCTAAGAAATGGTGACTCGGTGTTGGCCTTTGTTGTGCACAGGGTCTAGGTTGCTACCTTAGTGGTACCTTAGAAGATGTGATGGAGTTAGGTCTAAACTCCGTTTTCCTTCACTTCTAAGTAGAACAAATCCAAAGGACATAAATTCTAGAGATAATCCTCGACTGTTCATGTTTGGGATACCTATGCCTTAAACTGCGGACATTCATCTTACAACCGATATTGTTTTGGATTTTACGTCCACGTCTACGGAGTCTGCTACCTTCGACTTTTCAATTTATGAGAACAATATAATACCGTTTTATAAACTACTTTACTAATGATACCATAGAATCTTTCGTCTGGTGAACAACACTGACGTCGTAATCCCCTTTAGTATCCTTTTTAAGTTCTACAACAGAATAAAAACAATCAAGAACGACGAAATCGTCTCAGATGTTTCTTCCATTTAAGTCAACTCTCGAGTAACTAGACCATTGTCTGATGTAGGAGTTCGACGAGTTCTCGTTCAATTATGATTGATGTCTAAGTTCGACGAATGAGACACGGTCCATGGTAACATCACAAAATACACGGAATTCATTGAATTAGAAGTTTGTGTTACTTCGTCTATGACAAAAATCGGGGTAAAACGTCTACTCCTGGTTACTCTAATTCATTGAACGATCAATGCGTAGACTATTCATACCCTGGTCGAAACTTGATCCACTAAACCCAGGGTTCAGGTATAAGGATTGTCAGTCATCAAACCTGGAAAACTCTGACTTTTTCGATTGACGAAAACATAGAGTCTTACCTCGTCAAAATCCATTTCCGACGTTTCCCTACCTCAATCGTTTTCTATTCTACCACGGAGTCTCAGAAGGGATTCGTGGACACCAATTAACAAGAGACGGTCTGCTAACCTCGGTCCAGTCTTTTAGTCTACTTCTCAATACAGAGGGTGGGACCGAGAAACGAAGTCTACCGAAACTCTTTTGGTCCGACTTTGTACTTTCTTTCCCCCTACCCGTCTGTCGGGTCTCCGTTGTTTATTTTCTGGACACAAAGCAGTCAAAATTTTTGACTGAGATGCTCTGAAAATAGACAGTGATAATTGTGTCTCTTGACTGGTCTTCGTCTATGTGACCTTCAGATGATCTAAAAACTCCTGGAATATAATGGTCTTTTTGGGTTTAGGACAAGTCAGGGTTTTATCAACCCTAACTTTGTTCGGTAAACGAACCGGAGGTTTGGTAATGGTCACTCCTCGTCCAAGTGTTTTCGGTACGCCTAAATTTTTCCCGTGAAGGAGGTCTCAGGTGGAGTCTCTTCGGTGTCTCTTATCACAAGTCCCTTCAGGTGAGTCTCCGCAAAATTCTGTTCCACTTCACCTTTGAATGAGACGAATTGGTTTCCTCAGTGACAATAAAGACGGGTCGATCCACACCATTGAAGTCCCTCCCAAGACAAAGGGTAAGAGGTCGAAGATCTACCTTCAAAAATTACACCAACGGAACAAAAACCTCGTGACTCCATATGAAAACAACCCGCGTCTATTGACCTGACACACCTCAGTATATACATAGACAGTCTTTACTCTATTGACGAGTAGTTGAGTCTATGGGGTCCGAACTACCTGAAACCTTGAGAGAGGGGACCCCTCTTAGACTCGTCCTTCTCGAACTTCTTTCTTTCCATCGGTTTTACCGTCCACTATTGACTATCAAAAACAGGGTACTATAGAGAAGACGGGATGATACATTTTTAGTTTTAGTATCAGTTAACCTTACTCTGAAATTAAGGGTCGGACTGAACTTCTATTGACTGTACAACAACCACTTTACACTCTCCTGTACTACGGACGTTAAAGACTTTGTACCAGTTCCCTCACACACACAGGGAAGAGGGGAAGTAGTCAGAACAAAGAACTTTGTCTCCATTTTACCGATCGTTAGGTAAAACCATCCGACCTACTACGGGGAGGGGAGGATAAAGGTTTTCTCTGGGTGTAGGATCAGGGATCTTGGACACTTACAGAGGATTGTGTCATTTGTTCTTAAGGCACAAACACTAATTTCTAGTACTAGTATAACTTGATAGGTGTACCCGGGATTTACGTTAGTGTGTACGGAGGAATGCTCCTTCTAACTCCCTCTAGGTGGTGTCTTTTTTCTCTTCCGGTACACTGGTATCTCTGTCTCTAACCTCACTACACCGGTGTTCGGTTCTTTACTGGTCCGGTGGTCCTCGATTTTCTTCGTTCCCTACCCACCAGGGGTTCTACGGAGGTTCCTTTCATGTCGGGAGGACCAACTCCGAGTCTAAGGTCTGTAGACCAGAGGTCGGGACACTCTCTCACTTAAAGACAACGAAATTCGGTATTCACACACCAAGGAAAAATGTCGTCGGGGTCCTTTGCTTAAGTAGGTGAACTCTGGACCTTTCACTCTTGTTCTAGTGCCGTTTCTACCTCACCTTCGAACCCCCCTGATTCAAGGGTTTATTGACACCTCGGTGCTTTTGTCGGGACTCGCAAGAGTAGGTCAAAAGTGTCTACTTCATTTTTGTTTTTTTGTTTTTTTGTTTGATAGAAGAAAGTTAATGTTATTAAACCTCAAAGACAATGTTAATCGGTTTGGATTTTTGTTGGTCCTTAATACAATAAGTTGGGAATGATTCCCAATAAATTGGTTCAGTTTTATATTGATAGTACTTATTCATACCTACGGAGGATGAGATCCTTATTTTAAGTCGTACAAAAAGTGTATCATTATCCTCTATCCATTCCTCGAAAAAAAAAAAAAAAAAAAAAAAACTCTTACGTTACCGTTGGGTGAGGTCATGAGAACGGAACTTTTAGGGTACCTGTCTCCTAGGACCATCCGACGTCAGGTACCCCAGCGATTCTCAACCTGTGCTGACTCGTTGAAGTGAAACTGAAAAGTGAAAGTACGTAACTTCTTCCGTTACCGTTGGGTGAGGTCATGAGAACGGACCTCTTAGGGTCCCTGCCGCCTCGAACCACCCGATGGTAGATACCCCAGCGTGTCTCAACCTGTACTGACTTCGCTGAATCGTCGTCATCGTCGTCGTCGTTCCTCGAAAAATAGATTCGAACTTCACTTCACTTCACTTTAGCAAGTCACAGGCTGAGAAACACTGGGGTACCTGACATCGGAGGCTCCGAGGAGGCAGGTACCCTAAAAGATCCGTTCTTATGACCTCACCCAACGGTAAAGGAAGAGGTCCTCTAGAAGGGTTGGGTCCCTGACTTGGGGCCAGAGGCCGAAACATCCGTCTACGAAATGGCAGACTCGGTGGTCCCTTCGGAACCATTGTGAATAAAGGTACCGACCTGAGTTCTATACACCTTTACTATAAAAATCCTGTTTCCGAAATATTCAGTCTCTTTACCAGAGTCTCCATCTTCCCATTCATACTCAGATACGAAGTACCTTTTGTCTTTAGAATCTCCAAGAACCTAAGTAACTTTGTACCATCTTTTATTTAGTCAGACACTGGTCTTAAAAGGCCAACTAACGTCTACAAGATAGTTGACAGGTAAGACACAAAAAAAAAAAAAAAATGTTATTTGAACTGAAGGTAAAGTCTCGGAGTCAAAGGAACATTCATTTTTACCCTACTGGAACGTCCCTACATCATTGACAAATTACTTTAATCCGAT
Source organism: Capra ibex (assembly GCA_006410555.1). Lineage (NCBI taxonomy): Eukaryota > Metazoa > Chordata > Mammalia > Artiodactyla > Bovidae > Capra > Capra ibex. The sequence goes on along the minus strand of SJYO01048061.1, from coordinate 22,508,971 downwards.
AACTTGTCGCGGATGGTGTCACATTCTCAATCTATTACCCTTTGATTGTAACCGGTAATTCCTACTCTATCCGGATAATTCTTTGGTTCCTTTACTGACTATCTCTAGAATTCTATTGATTGTCTTCCATCAAACCTTCCAGTTCAACTTAGAGATGTCACTAGGTAAGGAGGGTTTTCAAACAAAGTGTGTTTTAAAATCAACCACACTTCGAAAAGGGTATATTAACAAGTCCATCGTACTCTTGTAAGACAGATATACTACACTTGGCACCCTCTTAAGAAAAGGAAATTAACTTCATATCAACTAAATGCTATAACACAATCAAAGTCCATATGTCGTTTCAATAAACCAATATGGATGTATCCATATATCGATATGAAAAAAGGGTTAAGAAAAGATAATATCCGATAAGATTCCATAACTTATAACAAGGGACACGATATGTCACCCAGGAACAACAAATAGATAGAATGTGTATAATCACGTAGAAAATTAGGGGATGAGAGTTAAATAGAGTGGGGCGAAGGGGAAACCATTGGTAGTCAAGTCAAATCAAGGTAGCGAGTCAGGATAGACTAAGAAAAGCTGGGGGTACTTGACGTCGTACGGTCCGAAGGGACAGATAGTAGTTAGGACCTCGAACGAGTCTGAGTTCAGGTAGTTCAACTACTACGGTAGGTTGATAGAGTAGGAGACAGTAGGGGAAGAGGAGGACGGAAGTCAGAAAGGGTCGTAGTCCCAGAAAAGGTTACTCAATCGAGAAACGTATTCTACCGGTTTATAACCTCAAAGTCGAAGTCTTAGTCAGGAAAGTTACTTATAAGTCCTGACTAAAGGAAATCCTACCTGACCAACCTAGAGGAACGTCAGGTTCCCTGAGAGTTCTCGGAAGAGGTTGTGATATCAAGTTTTCGTAGTTAAGAAGTCACGAGTCGAAAGGACTATCAGGTTAAGAGTGTAGGTATGCACTGATGACCTTTTTGGTATCGAAACTGATCTACCTGAAAACAACCGTTTCATTACAAAGACGAAAAATTATATGACAGATCTAAACAGTATCGAAAAGAAGGTTCCTCGTTCGTGGAAAATAAAAGTACCGACTCAATGGTAGACGTCACTAAAACCTCGGGTTCTTTTATTTCAGAGAGTGACAAAGGTAACAAAGGGTAGATAAACGGTACTTCACTACCCTGGTCTACAGTACTAGAATCAAAAGACTTACAACTCAAAATTCAGTTTAAAAAGTGAGAGGAGAAAGTGAAAGTAGTTCTCCGAGAAATCAAGAAGTGAAAGACGGTATTCCCACCACAGTAGACGTATTGACTCCAATAACTATAAAGACGACCGTTAGAGTTAAGATCGAACACGAAGTACGTCGGGCCGTAAAGTGTACTATATAAGACGTACACTCAATTTATTCGTCCCACTGTTATATGTCGGAACTGTATGAGGAAAGGGTTATACCTTGGTCTCACAACAAGGTACAGACTAAAATTGATAACGAAGAACTGGACGTATGTCTAAAGAGACATTGGTATTCATACAGAAGATAAGACACTCAGATAAAGATAAAACATTTATTTAAGTAAACATAATAAAAAATCTAAGGTGTATATTCATTATAGTTTACTATAAACAGAAAGAGACCCTGTCAGGAAACTTCCCATCAATCGTTTTCTTCATTAACTCCCGACTTCTCTCTACTCACTCCGCCTCACTTTACACGTCCCTTCCCCTCCACAATCGTCACGTCGAAACCCGTACTATCTCTACCCAAAGACACGACCCACACACTACTCCTGTTCTGCACTTTGTACCCACCTCTCTCGGTACGTTTCGTCTTCCCCCTACTGAAATGACATCCTTCACGGCTCGAGGGTTAAAGAAACATATCTCCCGTTCAATCTCATTACAGATGTATCCCTTGACGTTTAATGACTTTCCAAAAAAAGAAAAAATAGAGTTTGTGGATGATTTAATAAGACATCCAGAACATGATAATAGTCTGAGTCCACTTATAGTTGTCGAGACCCTTTTTTATACTCTTTCAGTAATTTAAAACAAAATTAACCCTATATCAACGAAAATTCACAACACGATCAAAGACGACATGTTACTTCACTCAGTCGAGATTCATATGTATATAGGGGACGAAGAACCCGAAGGGAGGATTGAGGAGGTAGGGAGGACAGATCCAATGGTGTTTCGTGTCTCGACTCGAGGTGGATGTCTCCTTATAATGAGTCGGTATTTTTCCTTACGTCGACCCAGTAAACTTTTCTGTATCTACGTGGATCTCAGACAGTATGTCTCACTTCTTTCGGTAATTGAAATTTTTTAGTTCAATTTTGAAATTTTTAAATTTCCAGTAAGTGAAAATTTTTAGATAAGTTCTTTCTAACTTATCTTTTGGTAACATCGACTTCAAAAGACGAATCAGTGAGTCAACATAGACTGAGAAACGGTGCGGTACCTGACATCAGACGGTCCGAGGAGACAGGTACCCCTAAGAGGTCCGTTCTTATGACCTCACCTAACGGTAAGGGAAGAGGTCCTTAGAATAAGGAACTGTTAATAACACGAGTCACGTAATTATACGAACAGAATAAATTCGGTATGTGTTTAGGACATAGCAATAAAGGGTAAAATACTATTTTCACTTCAATTGAAGAGCGGACTTTAGATTACGAAGTATTATAACTGTATGATCTCTAAGACCCAAAGCGACAACCGAGTCACTATTTCTTAGATGGACGGTTGTGTCCTCTACACTTAAGTTAGGGACCCCTCCCTTCTAGGGGACCTCTTCCTTTACCGGTGGGTGAGGTCATAAGAACGGACCCTTTAGGGTACCTGTCTCCTCGGACCATTTGATGTCAGGTACCCAAACGTTTTCTCAATCTGTGCTGAATCGCTAATTTGTTGTTGTTTATTTTTCCTAAGATTAAATACTCACATAATGTAATTTTAGGTCAAGAAGGAACCACAGCACGACGGTTGTTAGAAATGATAACCATGGTAAAAGAGAATGAGTATCAAAGACTGAAGGGGGGTTGGTGGGGACCACAAAAGAAGTATCTTCTTCCTACTATTTTCATGAGATTGATACTAGTCAAGTCAAGTCAGCGAGTCAGTACAGGTTGAGAAACACTGGGATACCCGACGTCGTACGATCCGAAGGGATAGGTAGTGGTTGAGGACCTCGAACGGGTTTGAATACAAGTAGTTCAACCACTACGACAGGTTGGTAGAGTAGGAGACAGCAGGGGAAGAGGACTGAACTCAGAAAGGGTCGTAGTCACAGAAAAGGTTACTCAGCCAAGAAACGTAGTCCACTTGTTTCATGACCTCAAAGTCGAAGTCGTAGTCAGGAAGGTTACTTATAAGTCCTAATTAAAGGATACTATTACAAGGTATTTATACTTCTGTTTATACTTCGAAGACGAGTATGTAGAGGCAGAGATACGGAACTTTAAAGAGGACTCTTGGATGGATTCTGGGAAGATTGAAGGAAACGAAGATGTTTACTGTGAAGTGTTATTCTAGTGAAAACTCATTTTACTACCACTGAGGCTAACCCGTCTTTTTAAGACAGTCACGGTTCCTATAACAATCTATTTTAAAACACGTATAGTCTTTAGTGAAATTAGTGAAAGTGAAACTGTTCAACTTCTACCCTTATTCCAAGGTCTTATTTGTCATTTCATTGAAGATATATAGAGTTCTCCTCTTCTTTGGTACCGTGTAAAGGTTATTGAGGTCTGACACATCCTTCTGTTTTAGATTAACAACCACGAACACGATTCAGTGAAACCAGTACAGGTTGAGAAAACACTGGGATACCTGTCGGGTAGTCCGGGGAGACAAGTACTCTCAGAGTTCCTTTTAGTGACCTTACCCAACGGTACTATGAGGTCCCCTAGAAGGGTTGGGTCCCTAACTTGGGTACAGAGAAATGTAGAGGACGTAGTCGTCCGTGTAAGAAATGTGATCACGGTGGATCCTTCGGGGAGATTAACCACCTCTTCTCTAATTGAACATCTATCTTTACAAAAATACATCTAAACTTGAGACTACTTAAACAATAAAGACCGGAAGTTCTTTAACGGAAATATGGTCCCGTTACAAAAATAAATAACTTAAACACACACAGGGTCCCCCCGAAGGGACCACCGAGTCACTCATTTCTTAGGTGGACGGTTACGTCCTCTAAGTCCTCTGTACCCAACCTAGGGATCCAGTTCTTCTAGACGACCTCCTCCAGTACCTTGGGTGAGGTCACAAGAACGAACCTCTAAGGGTACCTGTCTCCTCCGAACACCCGATATCAGGTGCCCTAACGTTTCTCAACCTGTACTACCTTCACTGACTCGTCCGTATGTACGTACAGGGTCTCGGAGTCCTTCATTTACCTTCCTAATAGTTACATTGACTTATCTATCGGAATTCATCACTACGAAACCCTTTCCTATGGGTTACGTCTACATCTAAAAGAACTTTCCTTTTATCCCCCCTATAGCCACAGTGAATAGGGGTTAAGTCGAAGGACGAGACCGTCTACTCATATTACAGTTCCTAACAGATTATTCATTAACAGGAGTGACTCCTTCCTCTTAAGGGTCCAAGAGTAGAATTGTAGTAGATCAGAGGTCACTCTCTATTCCTGTGGTTTACTAAACCTCTTTCGTTTATTTGTCTAACGAATGATCTTCTTCCTCTTCTGGTCGAACGTCGGGTTCCCCTGTTACCTCATCTGTACGATCTCCTTGTTTCGGAAGGAGACCAACCCCCAACCACCTGTTTGTGACCTAACAACGGCCCCGACCGTGGTCTACCACAACACAGGAGACGGTTGTGCACAGGAAAAGGAAACTATTACCACAGGTCTTAAGATCTACTTATCAACCCATTTAAAGGATCCAAAGACCCACCCCTGAGTATAGTTATCTTGACACTGTGGGAACTTTCTATTATGACCGAAATCAATTGTCTCCACAGTCACTGTCCAACAATGTATTGGAACGTAATTTTTTTTTTTTAATCGGTCTAGTTTATGTGGTTTTGAGATGAACAGTATGACCTATTACTAATTTTTTTTTAAGTTCAAAGAATTATAATATCGTTAAGTTATACACTTTACCCAAACTACACCCGTCAATATGATTCGAGTGTGAGTCAGCACAGACTGAGAAACTCTGAGGTACATGAAATTGGGTGGTCCGAAGAGACAGGTACCCTACAGGCTCCGTTCTTGCGACCTCACCCAACGGTTAAGGAGGAGGTCCCCTAGAAGGGCTGGTCTCTAGCTTGGGTGTAGAGAACGTAGAGGATGTCACCGTCCACCTAAGAAATGGTGACATGGTGGACCGTCAAGAGAGGTAAAATTTGGGTCTTCTGAAAAGTCAACACAGTGGCCAGAATTGTACGTTTGTGTCTCATTTTAAGATTAATTTGAGACACAAACACCCAAAGACTACCTTCTCCACCTCGTGAGTCTTAGTTTGTGGTTATAGTTCAACTTTTCAATCATTATGGATAAGAAAGAGTTATATTGTTTTACTTTTCCTAACGAAGATCAATTTAACTAACACAATTCGAATATATAGAGAGACACATTAGAAATTACCTTGAAGATGAACGTCGCACATGACTAGCACCTGATGTTTCAGACTACACGTTGAACGTGGACATCGGACTCATAAATTCAGGTAAAGTAAAAAGTCGGAGAGAAAGGACACCACCCTCCGATCGGTTAAACCCAATACCGTGAAAAAGTCCAAGTATAGACCCAAGGTCTCTGTAATCCCCCGATAGTCTATGTCCACAGAGACGAGTCGATGGGTAGGAGAGAAGACGTAAAATCGGTAACCGGGTACGGCCATCGGAGACTCCACAGAGAACAAGGGTAGACGTATAGAGGAACTCTTCACCGTAAGAGATACGAAGAAGGATCGAACCGGTTACCTTGGGTGTGAAAGACAAAGACACACCTCTGTGCCCTTAGCAGTAAAGAAGTACTAGGGTACACGGTTGTGGTTTGTGTGTGTGGTAGGGAAGAGAAGGACTCTGGGTTGTAGTCTCCTTTCCTTACCTCCACCTCCCTCATGTACAGAGAAACCCTGGGGTTCCAATAGAGACAAGTTAAACGAAGGAGCGTAGGTAGGACCGAGGAAAGAAAAGGTTTACGTAGTAAAAGATCTGACATCGTTCCCTCTCCAGTTGACAGAATACTAAAAGGAGCGGAAACAACTCAAGAGGGTGTCTCAGGACTGACCCCAGGCCCGGGACTCAAAGAACTAAATTCGTGATAACTGAAACCCCCGACCTACGAAACAACGTCCCCTCACCCCTACAGGACGAGTGACATCCTAGAAGTCGTTTCAGAGACCGGACACGAGTCTTCGGTCCTCGGTCCTCGTGGGCACAATCATCTTTGACTCTTTATAGAGGTCTGGAACAGTTTACCGGGATCACGTAAGCGACGACCTCTTGACGACGATACCCCACATCTGAAGCCTGTCTTTTCGGTAATTCTAAGGGACCTCTACTACGTGCACCTTCTCTTCACGAGCGTCCTCATAAGTCTCCTTTACACCCTTTGACCCTTAAACATAAGATTTAAAAAATATATACAAGATAAAGTGTTCGTCCTTCTCCTCTCTCTTGTATGCCTTGTATCTATGAAGTTGCAATCTTCTCAAAACAGGAACATAAAAATTTCTTTAGTAACGAAAGAGGATTAGCCGTGACGAGAGTGAAAAGATTTCCTTCGAAAAATAGTGACCGTGTTTATTTTATCTAAAGTCTTCGTACATGTAATTACAACAGGTACTAATCAACAAATTTTAAAGTGAGAAGATTTTAAATATTTAAAGAAGATCGTTTTCAATTATTTGTCTTACCACAGATCTTGTGGTAGTACCGTGGAAGAATTTGTCTTATTTTTTAGGTAATTTATATCTGCACTTATATATCGTAATCGGTACGGAGTGAAGAGCTCTGTCTGGATTTAGTCTTCGTGATTTAATATTTCTTAAACTAAAGACTCTACAAATGTAAAGACTTGAATCAATGAATAATGCATAAAAGGGTACTGACTAGGTACTACTCGGTTTATCTTTGTAGTTTCCGACGACTGTCTTGTTCTTATTGTTCGTATGTACATACCGAAAACAGTTATTGGGGTCTCTAGTTAACGGGGAAACTGGTTTCATAAAGGAGGTTTCCAACTTAGAACTTTTTTCTCCGAGGGTCTACGACAAGTATAGGTCCACAAAGCAACCGGAAAACCTGTTGGAAAGATAGTGGAAAGGGTCCGTTTCCTTCAATCTTTTGGATGGTTTTAGTTGTTCGAACGAAAGAAGGTTCGTCACAAATCATTCGTTACCAAACTGTCTGCACAAGTAAGAACACCGGACACTTCTCAACCCCTTTAACACCCCCTCAATAAGTCCTATAAACGTGATTCGTCAATCTGGGAGTAGGGGATTATAAAATTATTGTATCCTTTCTTGTCTTCGATAAACTACACCTCGTTTCAACAAGAAGGTAAACTCTCACTATCAGAAATTTCAACGGTGTAGAAACTACGACCCGAATCCGACCCTTCTAAAGTTCACGTGACCGTATATCAATAGGAGTACACTGTTGTCAAAATAAAACTTTAGTAAAAAGAGTTTACGTCAAGACTTTAGACTCGAGGTTTCTACTTTTATCCTTGGATACTTAAGACATGTATTATGAACCATGAGATTGTGGTCGACTTAACAAAGTACACAAAAGTCTAAAATAATTAAGAATTTTGATACATGAGTCTGAAAAGTATTTATTTATACTTATATACTTAACTTTCATTGACTTAAGTTACAATCCTTTACGTATGTTCTTTCGTACATAGAGTAGTTGTTTGTACTCTTTCTTAGTTAGTAATCATTTGTTCCTTTACGTCTATTTTGGTTTTGTCCTGTATAAAAAAAGAAATAGTTTTTCCGTCTCTATTTTTTTAAAGTCTCACGAGTTATGACCTGTGTGTCATAACGATCACTCTTTCTCTTTTTTCCTCAATGTCGGACAAACCTTTTATTAGACTGTTATACATCTTTCCCGGAAAGTTTAAAGGTTCGATTCTGTTCATTAAGTTTTAGACCCTTAGATATTTTTTTTTTTAGTAGAATTTATAGCTCTCTCAAAATACCTGTTTCCATGAGTAATATCATAATAAATCTTATTCCCCTTTCCCCTCTTTGTTTCACGAACCGTTATTTCCTTTAAATTCATTTAACACTATGGATGAAATAATCACACATAAATCTGTAATTTATACGATTACTATATAAATTTATTACCCTTTGTGAGTACAATATTATGAATCTTTTTCTTTGTGACATTTTTAACACATAGATATAGCTAAAACATAGTTTTAATACATTCCACAATGAATCACATGTGGGCACCGTCTAAGTACAACTACATACCGTTTTGGTTACGTTATAACATTTCATTAATCGGAGGTTGATTTTATTTATGTAAATATAAATTTTTATTCTTTTGTCCGATTTTATGTCGGTTTATAATTTTGAACGTAAACCTACCACTCTTATACCCATTTATAAGATTTTAAAATCAGTTTAAAAGATTTTTAAGACATAAGTAAAAATGAGAACCATATTTTGTGTAAAATATAAAGTTTTACATATATGTAAATTTTTGTCAATGAGACGTCAGGATGAGAAGTGTGTGTATCGAGTACTTGATACAAAAAGAAAGTTTACTTTTTAATGTCTTAGTTTTGTAAAATTTTTTACTGAAATGAGAGGATAGGGTCAGGGGTAAAAAAGCGAATCAGGTCGAAGTTGGTAGAAACCATTTTAACTAATAGGAAAAACTTTATAACTATTTAAATCCAGAGGTGTCGAACAGGGCAGAATATATAATAATCAGTTAAAATAAAGGCCCAGATGTACATAGGTCAAAGAGACTCAACGTACGATAAGAGATTTTACTGGTTTTTTTATTAAAAACCAATACTGAATAGAAAGAAAGGAATAAACAAAGGATCATCTTATGCATAGGACCTCCTCCCGTACCGTTGGGTGAGGTCATAAGAACGGACCTCTTAGGGTACCTGTCTCCTCTGACCACCCGATATCAGGTTTCTCAGTGTTTCCCAGTCTGTACTGACTTCACTGAATAGTACGTACGTGTGTGTCTTATGGATATGAGGTCGAATTTAAAATTCTTCAAGAGTAAGGAAACAATTTATTTTTACTTAGTAGTGTGGACACCCGGAAGGAGGAGACGAGCAGATTACAATATTCACATGACCCACCAATCGTACTCGACATTGTCTCGACCACATTATGATCGATAGAAGTTGGTGGTTCTTAGTGTCCTAAGGACCTGATATGATACCTTGTTAGAGATCCAGAAACACATGCAAACATATACATAACCCTATAAATTCCCTCTTCACCTTTTATGTTTTCCTTATATTTTTTAATTATCAAATTGAAGTTCTTAGAATCAGAAAGTCACCAAAAGTTATACACCAAGACTTGTGTCTCGGAAAGTTTGAACAATCCCTACTTTGTGAGTCCGTGGAGGTTCCTGGTTGTACTTAGTCTTCGATACGAAAACAAGTCTGGGAGAACCCCTACGACTACGTGTGAGTTTAAGCTCTTGGGGACGTATTCTTCTCCCGGTCTCTCTTTCAGTTTATTATGTGTTTGATTGACACATGTCATGTGACGCGGTTGAATCGGTTCCGTGAAGTCCCTTTACTAGTAAGAACAATACCCTTCGGACCGATCAAAAAGAGAAAATGGAACATTCATAATTGTTAGGGGACACTTGGGTCAAAAAGGGGACAGGAGAGAAGACTTTGACCTGAAAACACCAAACTAAGTCACCCGGTGGTACGACCCTACACAGGTCCGTCGGTTTTAGGAACCTAAAGAAAAAGTACACTGACCGGATCCTGTAGGAAGTACCGTCAACAACAAGTAAACTATTCAACATGGGTCGAGACACTCGGGTTTGTGACGTCGTGAGGTCAGAAGGAGCAGGAGGTGAGAGAGGGTCTCAAAAGAGTTTAAGTACAGGTAACTCAGTCACTACGGTAGGTTAGTAGAGTAGGAGACAGTGGGGGAAGAGGAAAACGGAAGTTGGAAAGAGTCCTAGTCCCAGAAAAGGTTACTTAACTAAGAAATGTAGTCCACCGGTTTTATAACCTCGAAGTCGAAGTCGTAGTAAGGAGGATTACTTATAAGTGACTTATAATAAAGGGAGGGAAGTATAAATTTTGTCAAGTTGGACGATGTTTGGTCCGAAGGGACAAGGAAGCTCGTTGTAGGTCTCGTCTACACACCGAAGGTGTACATGAGGATGTCGATTTTTAATATGTTCTCTTGAGACTAGGGAAGAGGGTGTAAAGTCAAAGAGTTTTCATAAAGGGTAAATCTTATATTTGGAAACATATCTAAATAATCGACCACCAAACGTCGGTACAGTTCGTAAGAAGAAACTAGTAGTAAGACTTTTACAGGTCTTTTTTCTTGGATGCTAACAATAAGACCTGGACATTTTATCATGCAGAAGGTTGGTGAGAGACTGAATTAAAGGTATAAATACAAGGTCTTAGTGCTAGTTAAAGGGCTTAAGTTTTGGAGTTTAAGAAAATACGGACCCGTGACAAGGGTTCCTTAATAAATAATACGAAAGGAGTAAATCAAAAACGTCCTATAAAAGAATCGAAATGGGTAAGCAGAATAAGACCGTCAGTCCTACCCAAGTTGGGCATCTATTCTTTCCGTTATACTCAATCTCCTACCATTTACCGAAGGAACGTTTTACAGAGGAAATGATCCATAATTCATTGTGAACACAAAGGTAACCGGACAGTGTAAAAGGTCTAGACTAGAGAGAGGGTGTGGGGACGAAGTAGAAAAATTGAGGAACGAACTACAGTAGGTTGACAACTGACTTTTTTTTTTTTTTTCGTGTCATACTCTCAAAACTCAACAAAATAAACCCCGTTATATTCCTCGGTTTCGAGTTGTAAGTCTTTTGATTCTAGTACCGTAGACCAGGGTAGTGAAGTATCCTTTATCTACCCCTTTGTCACAGTCTGAAATAAAATCCCCCGAGGTTTAAGTGACGTCTACCACTGACATCGGTACTTTAATTTTCTACGAATGAGGAACCTTCCTTTCAATACTGGTTGAATCTATCGTATAATTTTTCGTCTCTGTAATGAAACGGTTGTTTCCAGGCAGATCAGTTCCGATACCAAAAAGGTCACCAGTCCATACCTACACTCTCAACCTGTCACTTCTTTCGACTCACGGTTTCTTAACCACGAAAACTTGACACCATAACCTCTTCTGAAAACTCTCAGGGAACCTAACGTTCCTCTAGGTTGGTCAGGTAGGATTCCCTCTAGACAGGACCCACAAGAAACCTTCCTGACTACAACTTCGACTTTGAGGTCATGAAACCGGTGGACTACACTTCTCAACTGAGTGACCTTTTCTGAGACTAAGACCCTCCCTAACCCCCGTCCTCCTCTTCCCCTACTGTCTCCTACTCTACCGACCTACCGTAGTGACTGAGCTACCTGTACTTAAACTCATCTGAGGTTCTCAACCACTACCTGTCCCTCCGGACCGCACGACGTTAAGTACCCCAACGTCTCAGCCTGTGTTGACTCAATGACTTGACTTGACTCGACTTCCTCGGGTCCTCTATCGTAAAATCTATCGAGACTCTTTGACGAGGTTTCTCTTTCCTATATATACTAAAACCACTTCCCCCATGCACGTTAGTTTGTGTCTGAAGAACGTCTTCCATCGACGATCAGAGTACTTACAATGGATATCAGTACTTGTTATCTGTAGTGGTACTTTCTAAAATCACGAAAAGATCTATACTCCTTCACGTTCTCAACCTGAGTATTTTAGTGGAGGACTTTTATAGATTGATAGACTTCTGAACAAGACGGTCAAAAAGGTCCTCACGGAATAAAGACGAGAGGTGGGACTTTGTAAAATCACCCATAACTTCCAGTCGTAGACGTCGTCGAGTACTAAATTAGGAACATCTACATCTGTCGTTTACGGTCAGACATCCACTGTGTTGGAAGATTGAACAAGAGATTAAGGTATTGTCACGAAGAGTTTAAATGATACGTAGGGAACATTTGAGAAATTTTCTGTCTAACGACCCGGGTCCCGGCCCGTAAGACGATAGATAGATAGTTAGTAGACAATTGGATAGAAATTGAAAAGAAACCCGAAGGAACCATCGAGTCGACCCTTTTTTAGACGGACATTATGTCCTCTGGGACCAAACTAAGGACCCAGTCCTTCTAGGTGACCTCTTCCCTATCCGATGGGTGAGGTCATAAGAACCCGAAGGGACCACCGAGTCTACCATTTTCTAAGGGAACCTTACGTCCTCTGGACCCAAGCTAGGGATCCAACCCTTCCAGGGGACTTCCTTCTGTACCGTTGAGTGAGGTCATAAGAACGGACCTCTCAGACGTACCTGTCTCCTCGGACCGTCCGATATAACGGATTATTTATAAGTTACTAGTCCTTTGTATCAGTGTCGTGACAATCTTAACTCGATGTAATGAACCCTTTCAATGGTGGGTAGTTGTAGTATAGTTCTTCTTAGTATAATTTTTTCTTTCTCTCTCTTCTACATTAGTATAAAAGAAATAGTACGTCGTCAAACCTTTCTTGTCTTACATCCTTTTAAAGTAAAATACCCACCCATTCTCCTCCTGTTTATAAAGTGTTAGATGAATTCTCCAGTTCGGACTTTTATCCGTGGACTTAGGACAAGGTATCGTCCTTTCTTAGTTTTCTGAGAAAAAGTTTTATAGGAAAGACCACAGAGAAGTACGCAAGTGTGGAGTCATTAAGTAGGAGGTGATACGTAAGTCACACTAAGTCTAACTGTAGACTAATATAGTAAGAGTGATTTTAAGAAAAAAAGAGTGATTTTAGGAACTTTCTGTGGGGCAAAAAGAAAAAAGGAGAGTAAATTTAAAATGGTACCATTCTTCCTGCGATCACCATTTCTTGGGCGGACGGTCACGCCATCTGTATTCTCCACACCCAAACTAGGGACCATCCCTTCTGAGGGACCTCCTCCCGTGTCGCTGGGTGAGGTCATAAGGACGGACCTTTTAGGGTACCTGTTTCCTCGGACCGTCCGATGTTGGTATCCCAGTATTTCTTAGTCTGTACTCATTTCCCTGATTTGTGTACGGGCGTTCTTGTAAATTGTACTCAAGACGGAAGAACGGTCTAAAAATTCACATGTCATCTCATGACAATGTCCGTGTCTCGAGATGTCGTCTGGGAATCCGAAACAAGTAGAACGTATTGACTCGAGATATGGGTGACTTGTTGTGGAAGGGTAAAAGAGGAGAAGGGTGAAGGACAATTGGTGGTACGAAAGATGAGGATATACAAACTGATAGAATTTAAGGAATACATTCACCTTAGTATACCATAAACAGGAAGACACTGGTCGAATACAGTGAAATCGTATTACAGTAGTTCTAAACAGGTTCAACGGTACATAATGTTCTGAAAGAAGAGAATATTCCGACTCGTTGTAAGGTAACATAAATATATGGTGTAAAAGAAATTGGTAAGTAGGTATCAATCTGTTAATCCAACGAAGGTGTAGAACTGATAGTACTTATCACGACGTCACTTGCATTCTAACGATCGTAGAAGACCTCTAGAATTATAGTCGAGAAAACCTAATTATGGGTCTTGACCCTAACGACCTAGTATACCATTAAGATAAGAATTAAAAAAACCCTTTGGAACTATTACAAAACGTATGACCGATGTGATAAAACGTAAGAGTTGTTATCAAAGAAGTGTAGGTCAAAGAAGTGTAGGCGTAGTGGTGAACGAGAAAAAAAGAAGTATTATCGGTGGGACTGTGTATACTTTACTATGGAGTGACACCATAACTAAACGTAAAGGGACTAGCAGTCACTGTAACTCGTCAAAAAGTATGTGGACAACGAGTACACAAACAGAAGTAAACCCCTTTCTAGACAAGTTCGGATAAAAAATTAACCTAATAAGAAAAAAAATGATAACTCGACATCCTCAAGGAATATATAAAGCCTTTAATTAGGAAATAGCCTATATACCAAACGTCAACAAAAGAGACTGGTTACGTAACATTTCCGAAGGATAAAAAGATTTCTATTTGTAAGGTTTCAAAATGAACTGGGTGCTCCGGGACAAACCCGACCACGGGTGGGTCGAGAGTCGGAATAGACCCTGGTGAGAGGACAGGGAACGAGAAAACCAAGACCGGGGTATCGGGACGAAAGTTAAGACATAAGAACGGTTCACAAATGATAGAGTTTTGGAAACGTATAGGTCACGGAGGAGAAAGATTTTTCGTAGAGGTGGAGGACGGTGAAAGGGAGAAATGGAAAGTAGAAATTATTAAGTTGAATTTACAATAAGGGTTTGTCTTGGGAAAGCACTCTGATCTGATTTAGAAGAAGTCAAGAGTATGTACTTATGGTATTATGAAAAACACCATCTGTAGTGTTAAAATTAACAAACTAATTTACGTATTAATTAAAAAGTCACAGATAGAGGATTAAATGGTGTATCCGGGAATTCCCGTTTATCGTGTAGACAAATGATGGTTGGTGTAGGAATCCTGGTCTGTGATTTGTACCCAACTTGTTAGAGAAAACGGAAGTCCGTGGAAAGGATTACTGACACTCATAAAAGTCGGTGGGAAGAAAACAGTTTGTCAGGTATTTAGGACCAGTTGGACCAAAAACGTGTACTGGAAAGGGTAGTACTGTTTACCCGGTTTTTTCGCAAGTGAAAGGACGAAGTGTCTAATCTTTTCCTCGGGTTTTCTTCAATTTAGCGGTGGGGTTTAAATAAAACAAACAATCGTTAATTTAAGTCTCTCGAACTGAAGATGAGGACTCGAAGAGGGACCTCCTCAGTGGAAGTCGTGGCGTAATGAGTCGAACGAGTCTTCCCCTTGTGAGTCGGACTCGTGTGGTGACGAGAGAGGGAAGGAGACGTGATCTTAAGATTCGTCGAATGGGAGCGGACTCAGTAAGTACCTTTCGTAGACTCTTGTGTAGCACCTTGTGTGTGGTCGGGTAGGTCCTTACAGAAAGTAGTAGGACTCGTGTTTCCCAGTTACCGTACAAGATCCTCAAAGAGACTTTTACTTCGTTCTTAAGGTCCGTCTCGTCAAGAGGGGACAGTGTTGGGGTGAAGAACGGGTAGTTGATAGACACCCATACACAACTTCATGTTTCTGGTCCTTTGAGACACTTAGTCCAAAAGTCAAGGAAGACCTTTCCTCATTAAGTTGTCTGTGTACTTGCGTCAGTACCTTTAAGCCACTGGACCTCGGAGAATTTCATTCGTCCATCCTTTGCTCTAGGGGTGTGGGACACGACCTCACCGTCTCTTTTGAACGTCTCAGTACCCCTCATAAACAGATTCTCTATTCACCGAAGATTCTTCAAAGATGTCTCGAAACCTACTCTTCAAAGATGTCTCGAAACCTACGAGGACAGGAAATTGTGAGGAGGTTGTTCTCGAGACCTTGTTCTCAGAAGTTGCACCCGGTGAGAACCGACGACTTTCAAATACACGAAGACAAAAGTATGTTCGTTCGTTAAATCGGGACAAACTCCATCATGACTTCTCCCTATTTCCTGGTCAAATCTCCGACAACCTCACAAACCTTTTAGACACAACTTTAAAAGCACAATTTAGATATATACGGAGAGAAATAGTTAGTTGTTAACAGCCCATGGAGGAGACTCAAGTGTGGGACAATATTTTCGTCAGTCCTTCAAGTTTTTCTACCGATTAAGTACAACTACATCCCGTCTTTGGTTGTGTTCTAACATTTCGTTAATAGGAAGTTTATTTTTTTTTTTTTTTTTCCTTCCACTTCCTGATCCTTCCATCTCACCTTTCTTGGTCCGGAATCTCACTCTTCTTACTTATACCAAAGTCTAGAAGACGAATGACCTAATTGAAAGTAACCTGGGTATAAAAATAAACATTTCATGGGCACTATAATCCTTGAAGTTTTCTGATAGCAATTTTGACCCTTCTCTTTACACAGTCCCCCTCTTTTGATCGTATCGTAGAAGAATCGAAAAAGTAAATTGTCAATAAAGACTTTTGGACATTATATGTACTTACCCCGAAGGGGTCACCGAGTCACCATTTCTTGAATGGACGTTACGTCCTCTACGTCCAAGTTGGGGACCCAGTCCTTCTAGGGGACCTCTTCCTCTACCGTTGAGTGAGGTCATGAAGAACGGACCTCTTAGGGTCCCAGACTCCTCGGATCACCCGATGTCGGGTGTCCCAGTGTTTCTCAACCTGTGCTGTCGTCGTTGAGTACGTGAGTACGTTATTTGTACTTATTTAAGTGATCTGTTTTAGGTCTGGATCACCGTCTGAGAACTGATAGACGGTTCCGAGGTCCGTTGAAAACGGAGAAGACCAATACGATAAGGGAATGTATCTGGAAATAATTTCAGAGTTTACGGGAATGATGTAACGTACTAGAGTGTATATACAACTGTACAGTGGGAAGATGGGATTTGACACTCAAGGAGTTTTGTCTCCAACACTGGATAAGTGGAAATTGTCTTAGACAGTCTTCAGGAAATTGTCTTTATACTATAATAATTTAATAATATACTGTTCTTTTTTTCAAAAATACTGTTCTCTTAAGACAGGTATTAGTTACAGTGATTAAATCATTTCATTTTTTTTTTTTTAAGGGACCTCGATTTCTCTCGGCAGAACCCTAACAGGAAGACGAATAGACACTGGACTTCGGTGAACTTGGGTTGTTATACAGATAAGTCTTTACTCCCCACTACTTCTAGTTAATATGTGGATTTAGTAGGAATTTCATTACCAAAATATTGTTCCCAAGTTATGTCCGAGTAAATTTTTACATTTGAAATAAAAAAAGTCAATCAAAAGAAAAAATTCAAAAGTGATAAACCTTAGTCTTTTAAAAGACCTCGTTTTTAACTAAATTTTTTTTTATCGTCAAACCTATAACAAACGGAAGGTACGGTATAAATAAGGAATCTCTATTTATACCCATCTTATTTTTATACTGGATTTGTTACGATTAGGTTTACTATTTCCCGTCTAAAAAATGGTTTTTAAATAAATTACAAATGAAAAAAAAAATTACGATTTCGGAAACACCCATGACTTTCTAGTTACTTCAAAAGTTTTGATGGGTTGTAAAGTTCCTCCTTAAAGTAATCACTCTAATAAAGTAAATGACTAATAAAACAGTATCTGGGTTGCAAACGTTTCAACTCATCTTCAAGGATAGAAGGAGCTATACTTTTTAGACTCAGGAAGTGGTAGTATAGTCTACAAAGATCAGACATAACATCTACACCAGGACCTTTTAAAGTTCAGTTCGTAAAAATTCCTTTAGGAAATTTTACATTCTCCCTTGAATCTTTATTTTAGTGGTTACTTAAGGAATACTATACTTGTTCGGATATGTAGGGTCGAAAATATCCTGACTATAAAGAACACAGTCTAAAAGTATTTCTTCCTACCTTTACTAGTGTTCGGACCCACAAAAAAAAAGGGGAACTATAATATTTGCTTCAATGTTCTGTGACAAGAGTTTACGGTATACAGAAGGAAAGTTAACAAATCTTGATAAAGATTCCTAGATTGTGTTCTCGTCTACTCGGTGTGACCGACCTAAACCCCTATTAACCTAAAAGAAAAGAGAAGTGTTTTTAATACGTACGGACCTTTCTTGCCATTCTTATTTGAAGTTGGTTACGGGTGATTAATGGTAGTCAATCACGGACCGAAAACTTTAGACTAAATTCTTTCTTTTTTTTTTTACTTTACTTTGGAGTCCAAACCGACTATCTTTTGACATTACACATTCGTCACTACCCCCTTCGGTCCTGAATTCCTCCGATCTGAAACCCGCTTTGGGTTGACTACAAAGAGTAGGAACAAATAAAACAATGAACTGTACTAAGTTGAGTAATTCCTAAAGTTTCCAGGTTCCCTTTCAGGAGGATGAAACGGTTCCGTAGCAATCAACCTTAGGGTAATAGAGAGTACTAGGCTCTGTCCCTAAAGGAGGATGAGTCAAGACTCATTAATACACATTCGTTTGGGAACCACAAGAACGTCTCACTGACACGCCTCACCTACCAAGTGGTACTTAGTAAGTACACCGTCCGCAGAAGTTGCTCTCCCATTCCTCTCTATTGTAACTAAACGACACAAATCTACTTTATACCGAAAGAGTAAGTAGAGTAAACGAAGTAGTCTCGCCTACGAATAAGAACATTTGGTATGGGAGGGGATTTTACTAATGTCCTTCTCTCTTGTTCATCTAAGTTAGTCAAGAAGGACGAGATGGTTCAGATTAAATCTAAAGCGATATCCTTTACGACGAAGGAAGAAAGTCTTTAGAAATAGAAAAGAGAAGGACAGGAGAGAGGTAAGGAGGAGGTGGTTGGTCACTTTGTTTAACCAAAAGTTAAAGAAATTCTTCACCGTAAAAAAAGATTTCAGACGTAAAAGATAAAGTTTACAAATTTCACATAGAGAAAATGAAAACCGTCCCCCACGTTATCTAAAGAGACTATTTTCATGGAGGAAGGTCTTATTGAGTCGATTAGTGTATAAGTGCTCACTGGATGTGGAAAACCTCCCAACGTCAGACTCCAGTAGATACCTCGGAAGGTAGTGTGGACGGAGGGTATGGTTGTTACAGTTCCATGTCAGTCAAGCCAGCGAACAGTACAGACTGAGAAACACTGGGGTACCTGACATCCTGTGGTCCGAAGGGACAGATAGTGGTTGAACACCTCGAACGAGTTTGAGTACAGGTAACTCAACCACTACGGTAGGTTGGTAGAGTAGGAGACAGTAGGGGAAGAGGAAGACACAAGTTAGAAAATGTCGTAGTCCCAGAAAAGGTTCCTCAGTTAAGAAACGTATTCTACCGGTTTCATAACCTCGAAGTCGAAGTCGTAGTCAGGAAGGTTACTTATAAGTCCTGACTAAAGGAAATCCTAACTGACCAACCTAGAGGAACGTCAGGTTCCCTGAGAGTTCTCAGAAGAGGTTTTGGTGTCAAGTTTTTGTAGTTAAGAAACCGTGAGTCGAAAGAAATATCAAGTTGAGAGTGTAGGTATGTACTGATGATCTTTTTGGTATCGAAACTGATCTACCTGGAAACAACCGTTTCATTACAAAGACGAAAAATTATACGGTAGATACAACCAGTATCGAAAAGAAAGTTCCTCATTCACAGAAAATTGGAGTACCGACGTGAGTGGTAGACGTCACCAAAACCTCGACAGTGACAAAGGTGACAAAGGTGTAGATAAACGGTACTTCACTACCCTGTCCTACGGTTTAAATCAAAAAGTTTACAACTCAAAATTCGGTCGAAAAAGTGAGAGGAGAAAGTGAAAGTAGTTCTCCGAGAAGTCAAGGAGAAGTCAAAGACGGTACTCCCACCACAGTAGACGTATAGACTCCAATAACTATAAAGAGGGTCGTTAGAACTAAGGTCGAACACGAAGTAGGTCGGACCGTAAAACGTCCTACATGAGACGTATCTTCAATTTATTCGTCCCACTGATATATGTCGGAACTGCATGAGGAAAGGACTATACCTTGGTCAGACAACAAGGTACAGGTCAAGATTGACAACGAAGAACTGAACGTATGTGTAAAGAGTTCTCCGTCCTGTCCACCAGATCATAAGGGTAGAGAACTTCTTAAAAGGTGTCAAACAACACTAGGTGTGTCAGTTTGCTAAATCACGATAGTTATTTCGTCTCCATCTACAAAAAGACCTTAAAAGAACGAAATAGATACTAGGTGCCTACAACCGTTAAACTGGAGACCTAGGAGACGGAAAAGATTTAGGTCGAACTTGTAGACCTTCAAGTGTATGACAACTTCGGACCGAACCTCTTAAAACTTGTAATGAAACGATCACACACTCTATTCACGTTAACAGGTCATCAAACTCGTAAGAAACCGTAACGAAAAGAAACCCTAACCTTACTTTTGACTGGAAAAGGTCAGGACACCGGTGACGACTCAAAAGGTTTAAAGGACCGTATAACTCACGTCGTGAAAGTATCGTAGTAGAAAATCCTAAACTTTATCGAGTTGACCTTAAGGTAGTGGAGGTGATCGAAAAGTATCATTACGAAGGATTTCGGGTGAACTGAAACGTAAGACCCTACAGACCGAGATCCACTCTCTAGTGTGGTAAAACACCACTTTCATTTTCACTTTCTTTCACTTCAACGAGTTAGCACAGGCTGAGAAACACTGTGGTACCTGACATCGGATGATCCGAGGAGACAGGTACCCTAAAAGTTCCGTTATCATGACCTCACCTAACGGTAAAGGAAGAGGTCCCCTAGAAGGACTGGGTCCCTAGCTTGGGCCCAGAGGACGTGACATCTGTCTACGAAATGGTAGACTCGATGGTCCCTTGACCCAGGATTTCTGGAAAAAACATAGTAAGAAGATACATAAGAACGGTGGAGAAAGATTATAGAGGACGAAGAAAATCCAGGGATGGTAAAGACAGGAAATAACTCGGGTAGAAACGTACTTTATAAGGGAACCATAGAGATTAAAAGAACTTCTCTAGAGATCAGAAAGGGTAATATAATAAAAGGAAAAAAAAAAAAAACGTGACTAGTGACTCCTTTCGAAAGATTAGAGAGGAACGATAAGAAACCTTGAGACGTAAGTTTACCCATACAGAAAAGAAAAGAGGAAACGAAAGTGAAGAAAGGAAAAGAGTCGATAAATATTCCGGAGGAGTCTGTTGGTAAAACGGAAAAACGTAAAGAAAAATAAGCTCTACCACAACTAGTGACGGAGGACATGTTACAGTGCTTGGAGGTAGGTATCAAGAAGTCCGTGAGATAGATAATCTAGATTAGGGAACTTAGACATGTGGGCACGAGATTAGTAAGGTTATTACATAGGGTGGGTCTAAACGTCCGTCACCCTGGACTCTGGTAAATAGGAAGAAGAAGAAAAAAACTATTGTATAGGACAGACCCTTTCATTGTTTCAAGTTCTCTCTTGTCGAGTTTCTTCTTGGACCATCCCAAGTCCTAAGACCCGGTAAGACTAAGAATTAAGATTTTCGGAAAGTTCTCGAAGTTTCGGTTTTATTAGTTACGTAGTATCTCTGATTCGACTGTTCAGGAGGTCGGAAAGGGTAAGGAAAAATATCGTCGAAATAATTCTATATTAAGTGTACGGTGTGGTAAATAGGTATGTCTCACAAGTCACAATAAGTCTTAACCCGTCGGTATAGTGTTGGTTATCTACTTTGAAAAGTCGTCGGGTATTTCTTTGTGGTAGTCAAATCAAGTCAACGAGTCAGTACAGGTTGAGAAACACTGGGGTACTTGACGTCGTGAGGTCCGGAGGGACAGGTAGTGGTTGAGGGCCTCAAGTGGGTTTGAGTACAGGTAGTTCAGCCACTACGGTAGGTCGGTAGAGTAGGAAACAGAAGGGTAAGAGGAGGACGGGGGTTAGGGAGGGTCTTAGTCTCAGAAAGGTTACTCAGTTGAGAAGTGTACTCCACTGGTTTCATAACCTCAAAGTCGAAATCGTAGTCAGGAAGGTTTCTTGTGGGTTCTGACTAGAGGAAATCTTACCTGACCAACCTAGAGGAACGTCAGGTTCCCTGAAAGTTCTCAGAAGAAGTTGTGGTGTCAAGTTTTCGTAGTTAAGAAACCGCGAGTCGAAAGAAGTGTCAGGTTGAGAGTGTAGGTATGTACTGGTAACCTTTTTGGTATCGGAACTGATCTGTCTGGAAACAACCGTTTCATTACAGAGACGAAAACTCATACGATAGATCCAACCAGTATTGAAAGGAAGGTTCCTCATTTGCAGAAATTAAAGTACCGACGTCAGCGGTAGACGTCACTAAAACCTCGGGTCTTTTTATTTCAGACTGTGACCAAGGTGACAAAGGGGTGGATGAAGGGTACGGGTGACCGTTAGTGAGGGGCAAGGGGGAGGGTTTCGGGATCTGTTAGTGGTCAGATGAAAGACAGAGATACCTAGATAGACGAGGTTTACTCTGGAGTTTATCCTTGACGGGTGATACAATGAAAGGTATATCCTGACAACGGGGGTCTACTGGCAGTTTTACGGGTGAACTTAATTTGGTAAGTAAACTAACAGATTACCCTTGTTTCGTCACGTAGAACAAAAGAACGGGATCGTGAGTCTTGGTCTGGACGTGGAATCGTTTGTGAACAACTTAGTTACTCACTTATTTTCGTACCTTCTACTCGTAAATACCCTCATCTGACTTGACTTACCCCCTTCGTTACTATCACCTTCTTTATTATCGTATAAGAACCCCTTTTTTAACCACTCCCCCGTTTTTTTGTTTGTTCTTTTCCATTTTTACTTTATTCTAAGACCTACGACTCAGAATTGTCCAACCCCAGGACGTGGGCAAACACTCATAATACGATAGTGAACCGTATATTCTAGACTCTAGACGACTCTGAGTAGGATCCAGGAGAGTCCCCCTAATACCTATGGTCTCACTTGTAAAGGTCGAAATAAAAGGTCTCTTGAAAAGTAGGACTTCCAACCGAAGACAGATTGTAACCGTACACAAACTGTGAAGTAATTTAAGGGGTAAAGTCACCCGTCTTCACTCTCATGTGTCGGCCATGACACCATCAACACGTTTTAGAATCCAATCCGTTTTGACACGTCCCTTTTTAGTATTTCATTTTTTTCCCGGGGTTCTTAAGAAAAGGACGTCACCTCAATGAGTTCTATATCGGTTGGAGAAAGTCCAGATCGCAATTAGAATTGATTTGAATATTTCTAAAGAGTCCGAGGTATGATATAAGTATCGAAGGTCCCTCTTCATTTAGTGATAGTTTAAAACACATCTATATCCCAGAAAGTTTCCCTGAGTAACCGGTTTATATTAAAAAGGTAACCTAAATAGACTTCTCATTCCGTTACACCCAGAAGTACCGAGGAATCGACCAGGTGTAGTTTGTCTGTCACACTTCGGTAACCGCCAGTAACATGGAGGATGATCGATCTAATGTGACCTTATCACAGTGTAAAATGATTGTGAGGCGTCTTTTGAAAGGAACTGACATGACGGAGCGAAAGTACCCTACCACAGGTCCTATTCGTCCCTTTTATAAAGGGAGGGGGGAGGATAAAATAGACTCAAACGAGTTCCTTGACTTTAGTAGTACAAGACTCGGTGTACGGTACAAGTTCCGGAGGTTGCTCGTGTGTCTTTTGAGACTCCTTAGCAATAAGTCACTGAAACGGTAAACGTTCGGACACCTTAAGTCCACGGGTGTCCTTCTTCACCTCTCCAAAAAGGTCGGACTGGCATAGTCGGCGCAGTGGTGTTCTTGGAAGACAAAACCGACTTCAGGAAGATAGTCTGAGTCCGACAAGGAACACCGGTTCACACTCAAAGCACACGGACCAAATTAAACAAATAGAGAAAGTGTCTGAGGAGAGAAATATAGGTTACCGAACTGACGAAACGTAAGTGTGAACAAAAAAGTCTCCTCGACCCTATCAGTCTGGAACCTCTTGTATTTAGGATCTTCAAATTGAAGTCTCCTCTTTACTTACTAATATTTGTTTTGGTGTCCACCATCACATGTCGTCTCTTTTCACTCGTTCATCCTGGTCACTACATTCCGACATCCCTTACTAAGTTATTATTAAACTCATACCCAACCCGTCATTATCATAATCTTTAAGAGACCACTTAATTCGTTTTCAAAATCATTGGTAGAAAAGGAGGAGAACCACTCTACACCCAACGACATTCGATATCATGACACCGTTTTTTTTTTTTTTTTTTTCTTAAGTCAGCTCCCCTTTTGTCAAAATTTTAAATAGAATCTTGTGACGGGTGACTTTAATACTTTCGTCGGAGTCATTTATACTATCTGTACGTACGGACGTCAATGTCTTCACATCCCTTTCTTGACTGACCAATGACCTTCGAGTATAAACGTAACCTGATGTCCTAATAAACTTAACCTACCTCGTCCCTCCCCACGTAGAATTGGAATAGTTTGTGTAATGTCTATATTAAAAATTAAGTAGGTAAGTCCCGGTAAAACGAACACCTGTGTCCTACTGACAATTATAAAAATTTTGTAAAAAATTTAATGGAAATTCGAGGAATTCATAAGATTCTTGTAAGAATTCGAGGAATTCTTAAGATTCTTATTAAACAAACGTTTCGTTTCTGACTGTGGACGATATAAGGTAGTGACTAAAAATTTTTCATTAAAGTAAGATATATTGGACGTTACCTTCGTACGGAATGACAAGAGTACAAGTATTTTTCTTAGTCTCTTTGGGTAGATTATTTTATAAAAAGGGGACTGTCTCCCATTTCGTCCGATCCGTATTGTGTATTCCAACAACCGGAAAATGCCACTGTAAGAGACCCTACATTTTTAATAAGACGAATCTACTGAACATACCACTAAAAACTTTTAACGAGTCAATCTCCACTTACTTAGTAAAAGGAGGTTTGTTTTACTCGAGGCACAAAGTTCCCGAGCGAAAAGACTCAAGAAGAACAGAAGGTTAAAATAGACAATCTACCTCACACTCAACACGAACAAGTACCCCCTGTCGGTCGGGAAGGAGGACGTCGAGTAGTCGAACTTCCTTCCGACGTACCAAGGGAGGGTCCGTGTAGTGCGAGGTCAGGGGACTCCTCCAACGAGACCTCCAACCTCGCATCCCGACCGTCACCTCCGCAAAGGCAAGATAAAACCAAAGAGGATGACTGACCGACGAGTCGACAAGTACTCAGTGGAATTGGAGTTTTAGACAGTAATTTTGTCTTTATTACTATGGATAGAAGACAAGGAATATACTTAACGTACTTCTACAATAAGTATAAAGACTCTATGTACACTCTTAATCAGTTCGAATCTATAATCCTTTCCACGTTACTTTAACAAGAGTTGGGTGCTCTTCCTACGAAAAGAGTAAATCTAAAACTCTTAAGACACGGTTTTTTACTTCTGACTCTTTTCGAGGATCATCCCTAATTCAAACTGTTTTACAAATAGACTGTTTGACCTAGTCCTTATATACATCAAACTTATTGTACATCGTAATTTCTAATAAATACTCTCACAAGTAAATTAGTTTAAAATAGTTCGTAGGACCGTACTTTAAACTGTAATCCCTATGGAATACTGTGTCTTAGAGAGGATTTCTTCTGGTGTATGATCTTTATTCTATCGTTTACTGAGATCCACTACCGTATACATTCATACCACCATAGACCCTGTAGAAAAAGTGTAAGTATAGTAGTAATGATCATCGAGAATTGCGTGACCAATCCTCGAAGTCTCTCTTCAGTGGAATTAACAAATATAAATAGATTTTTCAAAGGTAAAATTTATACAAAAAGATGTTACATTGAATGGAAGGAAATCAATTAGAAAAAGATGTGAACACTTAAATTACACATTAAAGAAGAAGTAAGTACGTATCTTTATTTCGATGATATTCTACACTTAATAGAGACCTGTAGTAAATCAGGTGAAAGGTGTATAACAAAAATGAGAGATCACGACAGTTATGACCTGAAGGGACCCCCGAGTCACCATTTCTTAGGTGGGAGTCCTCTACTCCCAAGGTAGGGGTCCAGTCCTTCAAGGGACCTCTTCCCGTACCGTTGGGTGAGGTCATAAGAACGGACTTCTTAGGGTACCTATCTCCTCCGACCGTCCGATGGCAGGTAGTCGACCGTTTCTCAGACTGTACTGACTTCACTGAATCGTCCGTCAGATGGTCAAAATACATTAATCATGAGATATTATTATTGAAAATGATCCACTAGGATAATTTTAAGGCCTTATTATTAGTCGGATGCGAAGGTAAAAACGAGAGTTATAGGTCGATCGAATGTATTTCTCTAAACAAACACATCGGTAAAAGAAAACAGAAACAGCATTTCAGGTTCAAGGACTATACTTAACGACATATGAACTGGAAACTTGATCCTTCTCATAAAATATCTACAAGATAAATGAAGAAGGACTAGGTGGAGGTGTGTCCGAAGATGGTAAATTTGTCAGAAACATCGTCCGAGGGTGTTTGTCTAAAGACGGTTCGACTCGTCAGAAATCCTGTCCAGGGATGTTTGTTATTGTTCAAATGAATAAACCCAAACCCCTTGTCGTTTCTTTATCTTGGTTTATGGATGGGAAGTAAGAAGGTAGGTTTCAGGTTCCCTCCGATAGGGGTACTTGACCGTAAGAAGAGACACCCCACTTACCCTCTTAAGACTTACACTATAATAACCGGAAAGAACCTGGTCTCAAGTCAATACGCCAAGGGGGTAAAGGACAGGGTCCCTCTCTACTTTCTCATCGTAACTCGGAGGGACACCGTGTAGGTTTACGGCACCGACCACAGGGTTTGAGGGTCGGAGTCAGGAAAATAGTACGACGGGACGAGGAGGGTCGTTTCAACTGAGCAGTGACTAGGGAGAGGTCACTCCGTACCCCCGAGAAGAGAATCACGAAATAAAAGAGATGGTTTCTAGATAAACCTCTCTTTACTTTAAGATCAATAATAACGGTGTTAACGAGAACCAACACCAACTCATTGAGACAGTGTACGTTGAGAAACGTTGGGGTGCCTGACATCGTGTGGTCCGAAGGGACAAGAAGTGACAGAGGGTCTCAAACGAACCTGGGTACAGGTAACGCATCCACTACGGTAGTTGGTAGAGTAAGAGACAGTGGGGGAAGAGGAACACGAGAGAAAGAAAGGGTCTTAGTCTCAGAAAAGGTTACTCAATCAAGAAGGGTAGTCCACCGGTTTCATAACCTTGAAGTCGAAGTCGTAGTCAGGAAGGTCACTTATAAGTCCCAACCAAAGGAAATCCTAACTGACCAAACTAGAGGAACGTCAGGATCTTTGAGAGTTCTCAGAAGACGTCGTGGTGTCAAACTTTCGTAGTTAAGAAACCACGAGTCGGAAGAAATATCAGGTTGAGAGTATAGACATGTACTGATGACCTTTTTGGTATCGAAACTGATCTACCTGCAAACAACCGTTTCACTACAGAGACGAAAAATTATACGATAGATCCAATTTATATTATTTCACTTAATAAGAACATGGATCTAGAATAGCTGGTTGTGTATTTCAATGAAAACTAAGAACGACAGCAAACTCAGTTTTGTATGAAACGTAGACTTACGATTTGCATGATTTATCTTACAAAGGGAAAGAAACCGGGTCCCTATTTAAAGTATTATTACAAAACACGTTTTAATTGTATATTCCATCTATAAAAGAAAAAGAAAGAATAAGGAGTTTAATTCTATTTTCTAAAAAATTTTATACGTGACGGCCCCAGGTCGGGGCCACCTAGGTCCCACTAAGCTTCCACCCCTGCCTCAGCCGTAGGAACCTTTTTATGTATTAATTAATGTCTATATATCTCTCTAATCTTTGCCTATCATATCATCCTTTTAATCACCTCTTTTTCTCCGTCTTATTGAACCAAATACACCTTATCGTAGGTACGAGGTCTACCCTTAAGTCGGTCTCTTTGTCCCTCGTTCTTTCTTCGCTGTACCCCCTTAGACAGAAAAGTCTTTGACTAGGGTAAAGAAATAAAAACCCAAACGAATATATGGAAAACAATGTGTATCCCTACTTATCTCAGTGCGCCCCCAGTCGTCAGGACTGGAAATAGTTTTAGTCCACGAAGTGTAAAGAATTTGGTCCGTGGTGGGAGGTTTATTTCAACGTAAGGATATCCTACTCCCACATCACTCAATGTTAGTTCTTTCCTTAAATAAATTGGGTTCCAATTGTACTAATTAGAATTTCCAATTATGAATAAAGAGGATATACGAATTTCCAATTATGAATAAAGAGGATATACGATCAATATAAGTAATATTCCCGTCCCTTGTACCTCTAAATCGTCGTTTGTAGTCGGGTTGTTTACTTTTAGGAAAGGGGTTACAAGGGGAATTCTAGATAAATCAGAATTCTATCACTATTTGAATGTAAAAATGTATCGTTCCTGTGTCACTAAATATTGTTTCATGTCACTAGATAATGTTTTCTCTTTTAAGTAATTGAGTTTTTCAGATCATAACGATTGGAATTTTTGATGATATAAAGGAAAAGATATAAGGTTTATGTAACTAATTATATAAGGGTCCACGGATTCCTATACCTCCGGACCGCCGTTAGTAACTGAGTTGTTACTCTTTTCGGGATACGATTAATTCTGAGAGTTTTATGAGGTTTTGAGAGACACGACAAATACCAACTCTCCATCATTTGTTAGTACACGGATCACCGTCCTCATACCTATTAGGACAGTGTGTTCGATCAGACAGTCGTCTCTCCAAACTGGACTCTGTGGGAACAGTGTGGGTCCCGTCCCTTAATCGTCGTTAATAACCGTGTTGTTTACTTTTTGGGAAGTGGTCACATTAAGGATTGGTTCGGTGATATGATTATTAAAGGTTGAGGGGGTTTCTTAAACGGAAATCATTCAGATTTTGTAGAGCACGGAGAGTCTAACCCTCCGACATTTGTTGGTGTACACCGGCCTGCTTGGATATGTCCGCCCGATCTATTGGAAGTCTCCTCAGGCATTCGACTTTGTGAGAACAGTGCGGGTTCTTAAAAATAACGGAACCTCGAGGTGCAAATGAGGAAGAGACTCTCTTTACCATTACCCCCTCTCGGGGGACATTTCAGTCTCCAGATCCAATCTCGTATTTTGTCTGAGACCAAAACCCCAATCTACGAGCCCTTGTCCCCCAAAGGACTCCGAACTAGTGCGGAAACGTATACGGTTCGGAGGAAGGAGTACTGGAAACGGTTCCCGCCTCAAGGAGTACGACCGAGGGCCGTTACGTGTTCTTGTACTAATTTAATTTAAATACTTATTAATATATTAAAAGAGGAAGATTAAATTTTTTAAACGTGTGAGGAACCTCGTGAGTAAAAAGGGGGGTGAAGTGTCGAAGAAATAGGGGTAGTTCGTTTCACTAGGATTTACTGTGATTTTCAGAGTCTAACGAGGGTTTGGGGGTAAGACGTCGAGAGATTAATTTAAGGTAATTGTCCGAGTCTACTTAATATTTACACTCTTGTTAAGAAAACAATAACTCCCTTTAACTTCCTTGCGATCACGATTTGATGATTGATGATTTATAAAGTCTAATTAGTTGTGGTTTAATTAGAACAGATCTGGATCATCAATCCTCTTCCGTTACCGTTGGGTGAGGTCATGAGAACGGACCTTTTAGGGTACCTACCTCCTCGGACCACCCGATATCAGGTACCTCAGCGATTCTCAGCCTGTGCTGACTCGCTGAAGAAAGTGAAAAGTGAAAGTACGTAACCTCTTCCTTTACCGTTGGGCGAGGTCGCAAGAACGGACCTCTTAGGGTCCCTACCCCCTCGGACCACCCGACGGTAGATACCCCAGCGTGTCTCAGCCTGTGCTGACCTCACTGAATCGTCGTCGTCGTCTGGATCCTCAATCCAAAGACTAGACAGGGTCACTGTCTCACCCGGGGGAAACAGTTGTTATCGACTAACAGTCTGTATAACTGGGTAGGGACTCAGAAATGGACCTAGTGGACGGGTAGGAAGGAGTAATAGTAGGAAAGAGAACAGGTAAAAGAGTACTATGTCAGTCGGGAGGCTTAACTACCAACCAACCTAGTACTTACGTCTTGCGTGTCTCCCGACTGACACGATACGGTAAAATATATTCTCTGAACTCGTAGACGTCTACCATAGCTGTTCCCAGGACCTGGGTTATAGGACGTCTGTGGTTTTCTACTGACACGACCGTAGCGTAGGTGACAGAGAAGTAATCAAGTCACCAGCGAAGAGGGACAGATGAGTCAGAGGGATTTCGTTTGAGTAGCACAAGTTGAGACTGAGAGTGGACGGAGGTAAAGAAGGTGACCTGAAAGAGGGACCTGAAAGAGGGGGAAAATCATGGGGGGAATGTAGTTTCTAGACAGACTTCACAGTAGATAATGAACGATGGTATGATAAAATGATCATCCTTATAACCTTTTATAAGACTTATAAATAGAGTGCAAAAATTGTATTGGGATTGAAAATATACGATGAAGATTCTTGGGTAATCTTCTCTTAAGGTTTGATGTCTCCTTTTTCACTCAAGTACTTCTACGAGTCATAAGAATAAATATTATCTCTTTATTACTCTTTTAAAGTTTTAGTTGTCTTACAAATTTATTTATTATTATTTAGACTACCTGAAATTACGTTTTCTCCCTCACGATATTATTATAGCTTTGTAGATACCGACCGATTCACCGATTCAGTGAAGTCAACACAGACTGAGACACACTGGGGCATCTACCGTCGGGTGGTCCGAGGGGGCAGGGATCCTAGGGGGTCCGTTCTTGTGACCTGACCCAACAGTAAAGGAAGAGGTTATGTACTTTCACTTTTCACTTTCCCTTCAGTAAGTCAGTACAGACTGAGAAGCGCTGGGGTACTTGACGTCGGATGGTCCGAGGAGACAGGTACCCTAAAGGGTCCGTTCTCACGACCTCATCCCACGGTAGCGGAAGAGGCTCTTTGTAGATATGAGACTTCATTTATTAAATTAAATTAAATCTATTTCAATTAGTCGATATTTTGAATCTCTATTGAAAAAAAATTTTTCGACTTAAATACCACATCTAACACCACTCGTAATTCAAAATAAATTGGTAAACGTACCTTCGGTTCTGATCTTGTTCTTCTTCATAGTTTTTACACTCACCAACTAAAAGCCAGTGTGACTAGTAGAAGATTAAAAAGACGTAGAAGATTTAAAAGAGGTTACTAACCATACTTTTCGTCGGAGATTCTACTGGGGACTTGTAAGGATGTAGACCTTACGTGTAGAAGGTTATTAGATGAGAAGGATTTACACCCGTCCTGAATGAAGATTCGTTACGTTATATCGGTTCTACTCCCGAATAGTGAAAGTATTATTCTAGTGTTTTCTGACATTGAAGACAGCATAATCGTTTGAAAGAGGTAGTGGAAGAACTGAACACACGAAGTTATTCGTTCAATGATGTACCCTTCTCGGGTAACGTGGTCCTTGACCCTCCTCGGAGGTCAGACGTCGGGTGTTTCCCGTCCCCCGGAGTCCGTTTTACGACACTCCCCTGTTTCTCGTGTACTTCCATAATAAAACTATTTGAATCGTCATTTTAGAGAAATTTTTCCTGTAAGTGTAATTTTTACTTAAACTCTACGAAAAGTTTTACTTAAAACTCCCTGAAACATTTATAAAGGACATGGAAATCTTCGACTGGGGACCGGGACCCATCCTCCCTTTCTCCCGTTCACAGTAGTGAGGTGTCGTGTCTTATAACCATGTTCGAGTGTCGTCCTTCCCAGTGACCCCTTTGTAGTCGTAAACCCAAAAGTAGGTAGACGAGAGGGTCTCCTAGTTTACTAGACCTTCCTTCTCGTAAATAGGATCTTAATCTTTGAACGAATGTCTTCATTAACGAAATTCATATAAACCCTCTTTTGAAGTTAAAGGATATTCGTAAATGGGGGGTCCTTTCTTCCTTTTCCTCTACGATACTGTGTTTTCCAAAGAAAAGAGGTGGGTATTCTCCACTATCTTAATTTTCCAAGATCACGACTGGTACACTATAATAGTCTCCTCCGACGTGTCTCCTCGGACAGTTCTCACCATTGAGAGTTGAGATAACGATCCTGGAGTGAGAACCCCTGGGTGGACTCTTGACGGAGGTCCTTGATAAGTGACATCACCTCCCCCGTTCCTTACCAGTAGGAACTGTTGACTTCAGAAATTGGTAGAATGATCTTTTATTCTATAATATCAACCCTTTCCTCAGTTTTCGACGTAGGTCCACTCGTAAGACATACCATGGTATGCAGTCTTAAAAGGTTTCGGTCCGTAAAAGTCGAAAACTTTGATTCACACATTAATACATACACAATTCCAGTCTGTCCACGAGTTTCCCCTCCCTCTTTTGAGTCTATTTACCGACTCACCTAGATCTGTCCCTTTTCCCCTCCTTTGAGACCGGGAAAACACGTAATTAAGGAGGAAGAAGAAGGGAGTGAGGTTCGGGGTGGGACTCAGTTAAAGAGGTAGGTCAATTCATGACCAGGGAGAGGTCCCAACATAGGTGAGGTTTCCGGTAGTGGAGAGGAGAGGGACCACCTTTTGAGTAACAGTTAGTATGTCAGTAAACCGATATCAAGAACATCGTGTTTGTGTACCCGGAAGATCACCTTCCCTTTGTCGTTTATATCAAGAAAGATCCCTATAAGATCAACTCAAAACCTCTGTGTCAAACAAGATTGTACGTCCTGTCTACCCTTTATATGTAAATCACGGACGAACGTAGTGGCTGTAAATCTACGAACGAAAGTCGTCAACAGTATGATATCCTTTTTACGTACTACTACGTCCTAACACTGTTCCTTGTCAGTTTCTAATTAGTCTGATGGGAGTCTCGGGGTCATACGTAATTTTGGTTTTTAGTCTCTATGTTGGAGTAAAGATATTTGTAAGATAATCTTTACTACAGACAATTAAAAAAGGGGTAACTGAAACATCATCAGTCAAATCCGACGGTATTTTTTTTATGACATTTGACACAACCAATTTGTTATCTATGAATAAAAGAGTGTCAAACCCCCTGACCTTCAAAATCTGATCTCACTGTCATACCAACCAAAGACAATATTCGAATTCTCGAGAGAAAGACCGGTAGAAGAATGGAACAGGAGGGTACCACCTCTCTCTCTCACTCCCCTCTTCCAGTTCCCTAACCCCCTTCCCTTATTCGAGAGACCATAGAGAAAAATATTCCCGTGATTATGGTAATACTCCCGGAGGGGGATATTGGAGTTGATTGGGATTAATGGGGTGTTTCCGAGGTGGTGGTTTATGGTAGTATTACCCCAATTCCGAAGTAGTGTACTTAAAACCCTCCTGTGTTTATAGATTAGGTATCGTCTGAATAGTAGGGTAGATATAAAAAAGGTATGGTTGAAAGTTCCTTTAAAGAAGATCTTTTGTTTTAAATTTGACAAGAATGTCTCCTAGAAGATACACAGTATTTTACAACGGTAAATTTCTTAACAAAGATTATCAACACTAATATAAGTTTAAAATCAAACATCCTTGAACCTTCGTTTTCTTTTTTCATCCAACATAATCGTAATTTAGAAATTTTATTATAGAGATTTCTTATTGTGACTAATTTTTAGGACTTTGTGTTCGTCCTTATACCTAAGTTTATACCAAAATTCATAATTATTTTACATAAAACATGTCTCGTTGTAGTTTGACATTTCGGAGTGAGTCAATCTTTAGGGTCAATGGAATATATGCTTGTAAATGCGACTCACCGGACTTTATTCCAGTAATATGGGACTGCGAAAGTGTTGGAAGAGGAAAAGAAATATTGTTCACGAGTGATAATACCCTTCTTACGGACGGAAAAGAAACGTCGAAACGTCTCGAAATTCCTTCATCCCAAAAATTAGTGTGAGAAAAGAACGAACGTGAAGACTGAAGAGACTCAACCGTTGTCTTAAAATTCAAGTAAAGACTCTATCGTAGTGAGAAATTGGAATCTGTCAAATTTTCAGAGATGGTCCCGTAAACATCCGTAGAATAAACGAAGTAAGGAAATAAGAGTACAGTTCCTATTCACCTGAACTCGGTTGTTTGTTTTAATCTCGTCTCGAGAAAGAGATAAAGGTCTAGTCGATTTGGTTAATTATGTTAAATTAATTTTGAATAAAAGAAAGGAGAGACGTCTTCTCCGAGTCTCTCGTCGACAACGTTGACCCAAAAACCTTACACCAAGGTCGAAGTAAATTGAGAATTCCCTATAAAAGTCTCACTCTGTGATATCCGTACACTGTGATGATTGACTAAAGTGAAGTTTACAGGGAACATCATGGAGAAAGTTGATATATACAAGAAGTAACTTTTCCTCATCAAATAAAATAGAAAAAGGGTGAACCCTAACCCACGAAATCAGGATGAACACGAATTTGTTCGATGAGTATGAACCAGCCAGAGTTGGTTAACTAAACTTGTTTATATTTTATGTGAGCTGTCGTGTAATTTTTCGTCTCTGTAATGAAACGGTTGTTTCCAGGCAGATCAGTTCCGATACCAAAAAGGTCATCAGTACATACTTACACTCTCAACCTGACATTTCTTTCGACTCGCGGCTTCTTAACTACGAGAACTTGACACCACAACCTCTTCTGTGAACTCTCAGGAAACCTGACGTTCCTCTAGGTTGGTCAGGTAAGATTTCCTCTAGTCAGGACCCACAAGCAACCTTCCTGACTACAACTTCGACTTTGAGGTTATGATACCGGTGGAGTACGTTTCTCGACTAAGTAAACTTTTCTGGGACTACGACCCTTTCTAACTACCGCTCTCTTCCTCTGTTGTCTTCTACTCTACCAACCTACCGTAGTGACTGAGTTACTCGTACTCAAACCCATTTGAGACCCTCAACCACTACCTGTCCCTCCGGACCGTACGACGCTAAGTACCCCAGTGTTTCTCAGCCTGTGCTGACTGGTTGACTTGACTTGACTTTTATGTGAACTTTGTTACTCTTTATAGGAGATAGTACAGTGTCCAACATAAAAAATTAACTTCATATCAACTAAATACCCGAAGGGACCACCGAGTCTCCCATTTTGCAGACGGACGTTGCCTCCTCTGGACCCAAACTAAGGACCCAGCCCTTCTAGGGAACCTCTTCCTTTATCGTTAGGTGAGGTCGTGAGAACGGACCTTTTAGGGTACCTCAACTAAATGTTACAACAAAATCAAAGTCCACATATCGAGTCACTAAGTCAATATATGTATGTGTGTGTGTGTGTCTCTATGAGAAAAAGTCTATGAAAAGAGAATATCCAATAATGTTTGACAACCTGTCAAAGGACACGATATGTCATCCAGGAACAACCAATCGATAAAGTATGTATCCTCACACACACACACACACACACAC
Source organism: Capra ibex (assembly GCA_006410555.1). NCBI lineage: Eukaryota > Metazoa > Chordata > Mammalia > Artiodactyla > Bovidae > Capra > Capra ibex. The sequence goes on along the minus strand of SJYO01048061.1, from coordinate 22,473,762 downwards.
ACACACACACATATGTGTATGTATGTATACACACACACACACATATATATATACATACATACAATTATGGTTTCAGGATTAAATAGGTAGGGCGGTGGTGTCCTACATAAAAATGGAACTTACCTCATTTGCAAACATTGTCATCATCAGGGGTGAAAGGGGGGTGGGGTACCCCTAAGGGACCACAAAGTCTACTGTTTCTTAGAAGGACATGACGTCCTCTGGGTCTAAACTAGGGACCCAGTCCTTCTAGGGGAACTCTTCCCTGACCGTTGGGGGAGGTCATAAGAACGGATCCTTTAAGGTACCTGACTCCTCGGACCGCCCGATGTCAGGTACCCTAACGTTTCTCAGTCTGTACTGACTCGTTGGTCGTGAAAGTAATTATGAAACGGAAGGACATTATAAATAGAACTCGTAAGGACATTCAATATAAATACTATAACCGTTTTACCAGAGATTGAGTACCCCTATATTTTCTTTAGATCGTTCTCGAAGGTAGAAGTGAACTTAGGGGTGTAAGTCGAACCCCCTCCAGGTAGGACCCTAAGAGTTTTTATGTGTAATGAAATAACATAAATAAATATGTTTTTACGTCGTAATGAAATAACGAGAAAAGAGGGTGAGGAAAAGTACGGAGGAATCAAGTACTTTAGAAATAACTCTGATCCTGTCTTTCTCAACGAAAGTGAAACATAGTCAATCTTTACTCAAACTGACGTTCATTGTCTTTGAGGTTGTCTCCAATTTAATTAACTCCCCGACTGCAACGAGAACGTCCAGACCCCTCCTCATCTGTTCCGACTATACCATCGGTTCTCGTGGTACTCTCTGGGTCAGAAAGGAAAAGAAGAGTAACCTACGTCGAGTCGTTGATTTGTTATTGTTGGACATCTTATAAGAACGTACACACGACTCAGTACAGACTGAGAAACTCTGGGGTACCTGATATCGGCCGGTCCGAGGAGACAGGTACCTTAAAAGGTTCGTTCCTATGAACTCATCTAGTAAAGGATGAGGTTCCCTAGAAGGACTGGATCCCTAGTTTGATACAGAGAATAAAGAGGATGTAACCGTCCGTCCAAGAAACGGTGATCACGGTGGACCCTTTGGGTATTAGATTCAATAGGTAAACGTTTTGGAAGTCATATGATACCACCTCATCCGTTTCGTAATCAACGTTATTTAAATGTACGCCCTTTTTTCACTTCGTTATAGAGTCCTGAATATAGCCTAGAACGACTACTCTGGACGTCGAACAAACGGAGTGGAACAGGGTCAAATCCATGAAACTCCCGAGAAAGACCAGAGAAGAGACGTTACAACTCGGGACCCCAGTCTCGAATGGAAGTCCCAATGGACACGAAAATCACGTCAAGTCTCAGGTTCCCAACGAAACCCTCGACTTATCAGTGTGTGTCTAGAACAGGACAGAGTCCTACAAACAAATCTATTCTAACCAGGGAGTTTGGAAATCTTCCGAAAGTCCGAGAAACGACGTCAGTTAAGAGACTCACTGTTATCGGTTCCTGTAATACATCTGCATCAAAATACGTAATTCAGAAAATAGATGACCGAAGACACTGGACTGGTAAAAGGATGTCAGGAGGACCAGTCACGGAACTCCATTAATCTTTGTTAGAACTTCCCCCTATGTTTGTAAATCTCAGTGTTAAGAAAAAAGATTATTAAAGGGGGACATAAACCGTCTCTTGAAAACATCTTCCCTACACGAGTTCCGGGGTTCATAGTTAGACTCCGGAGGAGAGGATTCGGTAGGAGGTAAATTCTACCTCTTCTGGAATCGAAAAAGATCGGAGGTTCCAAGTTTGGTACTCTCAAAGTGAGTTGAAACAAAGGTCCAGTAGATGTCCTTCACACAGAGAGTCGGGTCAATGAAACAATTAGGTAGAGACGAACGTCTACCAGATTAGTGTCAGACTGAGTAAATAGAGACCATCCTGAACCGAGTTTCTTCTCTCTCCTTTCCGTCTAGGGTGGAAAGAATTAACGAGTGTGGTGAAAGGGATTGTATTGTCGGAACCAAACGTGTACCGGTTGTGGGATACACCACTGTCAACTTGTTTTACAAACGATACTAGTAAAACATTATAAAAGATATCTTTGTGGTTCCTCTATTAAATCAGAAAAAGAGAACGTCGTAACTAAAAAATTTTTTATTTAAACAATAATAAATATGAAATCTTCGAGTTGTAAATCTTTTGTTTCTAGTACCGTAGACCAGGGTAGTGAAGTACCCTTTATCTACCCCTTTGTCCTTTAAAACCCCCCGAGGTTTTAGTGACACTACCACTAACGTCGGTACTTTAATTTTCTACGAATAAGGAACTTTCCTTTTAATACTGGTTGGATCTATCGTATAAGTTTTCGTCTCTGTAATGAAACGGTTATTTCCAGGTAAATGAGTTCCGATTCCAAAAAGGTCACCAGTACATACTTACACTCTCAACCTGACACTTCTTTCGACACGCGGTTTTTTAACTACGAAAACTTGACACCACAACCTCTTCTGAGAACTCTCAGGGAACCTGACGTTCCTCTAGGTTGGTCAGGTAGGATTTCCTCTGGTCAGGACCCACAAGTAACCTTCCCGACTACGACTTCGACTTTGAGGTTATGAAACCGGTGGAGTACACTTCTCAACTGAGTGACCTTTTGTGAGACTACGACCCTCCCTAACCCCCGTCCTCTTCCCCTGCTGTCTCCTACTCTACCGACCTACCGTAGTGGCTGAGCTACCCGTACTCAAACCCACTTGAGACCCTCAACCACTACCTGTCCCTCCGGACCGTACGACGTTAAGTACCCCAGTGTTTCTCAGCCTGTACTGACTCTTTGATTTGACTTGACTATGAAATCTTTTCAACGAAAAGTCAATGTGATGGACCATAACTATTATAACAAATTTACAAATCCAACCATAGTTCGAACCTTTGATAGTTTAAAGACAGTGTATACTTGATGTCTACATCTCCTGTAAAGTTCACAAGAACACATCACTAAGTAAATCGACCTCTGTGATTCGTTGCTCGATATCTACACCAGTGCAATAATGAGAAGCCACATGACCGTATCACCCGTCATCCTTACAATTGTGGTCCTGTCGATCGTTACTGAATTGACATGTGTCTTTACTGGTATTCGGTATTGTGGTATAGGCGTTGAAAGGGTTGGGGCTTTACAATGAGGGTGAACCCTACCCTTCATCCCTTCCCGTCCACCACACTCGAACTGTCCTTTACAACCTTATTCTTTCCCGTCAGTTGACCTTAACTTTACAGAACTAAAACGTTTAAAATCTTTAAAATACTTATATCATGTCGTAAACGTCAGTGCCGGTGCACATCAAATTACTAACGATCGACAGGACCATTTCCTTGGCCGAAAGACACAGCCAAGTGGGTCTCTTTATTGTAGTACTGTAGGTACTATATAGGGAATACATTGGGGTTATTTTGCTCAGTGATGTGTTTTTTCGAACTTTATGGAGATTACCGAACGATTCCGGAGAGTGTTTCAGTCCATTTCGGACTTCAATTCGAGGTAATCACTGTGTCCTTTAGGAAGAGACCATTTGATAATAGGCTCACCTCAGATTGTTTAGTGATCCGTTAGTGGTTCATTTTGGTTAGTCTTTCAGTGTGGAGAACTAACGAGACGTTAGTGAGACGGATATCTGTCGGAAATTTATTCCCTCGTACTTAATGAATGTGAAGACACATACAGAGTATTTTATAAGAAATAAACTACCCCTAAAAACAATAAAAATTCACTATTTTAACGATAAAATCGATTCATTTACGAACCGAAAAGTAAAAAATTAAAGAAGAAAAGAAAAAGAAAGATTTTAAAAATAAAAGAGATAATATCTAAGTTCCGTTTGTTTACCATTTTTCATACAGTGTCATTATATACTTTCGTTAGTCCTTTCGTGTTTCGAATTGTTTGATTAACTTGGAATCCCATCTCTTTCGAGACAATGTGTGGGTCTTTCAATGAACACTTCCTTCAATTATGAAGAAGTTGTTAACATGATTCTTGTAATTTTTATGAAAACGGGTCCTTCCCATAGCTGTAAAATTAGATGGAATGTGACTATTTTTCTTTTTGTGTGTCGTCCACCCTCCGGCCCCGGTCAAAAGTCTCTCGGTGTCTTCCATCTTTGTTTTACAGGAAACAAACTTCTTATAACATGGACGTAATTTAAATGACGACTGTAGAGAAGTATCTTTAAACTAAAAGGAGGGTAAGGGGGTGGAGACTAACAAAAGTTGTGACTCCATACACTTCGTACGGTCAAGAGGAGGAACAGAAACGTTGTGAAGACAGAAGTCGACACTTTCGCCTTGTCCCGAAGGAGTGGGGGACCGGTAGTCGTGCAGTAAAGTCGGTACGTGGACGTGGGCATTGTACTGTGACGTGGTCCGTCTCGGAGTATGAAGACACTGTCTGTGTTCTCTAGTTAAAGGACGACTAACCCGGAGGTTCAACCCCGGGACAAGACTGCTCCTTCCCGAGAAAGTTTATTAGGACTGATGATTCCCGACGAGTCTATTTCTACTTCTTCTCAACACTTGAAAATCTTCTCAACACTGTAGTTCTAGTATGTCCTTCGTTGATACCGGTTTCCGTGACACTAACCCCCCATTTAAAATTCCCTCCCCACAGGTATTGGAGTTACAGGTATCGCACCTAACTGACTGTAACATTCCAAAGACTTGTGAGGTATTTCAACCTTTATTACATTCTCATTACCTATTGTGTATCATATCTAAAACAAGTCTTTCATAAAATCGACACTTCGGTAGTATATAATATCTAATTAAGTTGAAACAAAAAGAGAGAGAGAGAGAACACAAAAAAACCGAAACAACCCAGAATCAACGACGTGCACCCAAATCAATGGGACTCCGTACACCCTAGAATCAAGGGGGTGGACCCTAGTTTGGGTGCAGGGGGCTTAACCTTCCTTCCAAGAATTGGTGACCTGGTGGTCCCTTTAGGGAATAGAAACAAAGAATGTAAACCCGTGAACATCGACAGATAGTCGGTGTCATTTCCGTCTCAAAGAGGTGAAGACGTAGAACGCAAGTGGAGATATAACGTGGACATTAAGAAGACCAGTAAATGAATTGGTAGTAGAGGAAACGATAGACACTCGTAGGATCCTGTCTTACCAAGGGTCACGAATGCGGAGGTAAAGGAATAACCGTTTAGGGATAATTTACAAATCAAAAAATGAATTACCTAACAGTCACTCCAAATAGTGCAGGATTCTTTAGGACTCCTATGTACGTATGAAGAATGACTTTGATACAGTCACACCAGAACTGAATCTTGAGTCTATAAATAGAAAAAAATTAGATAAAAATTTTAAGAAACCGTCTAAGAAAAACAAAAAAAAAACATTAAAAATTTTTTACATAAACCGACGTGACCCACAATCAACGTCGTGTACTCTAGAAATTAAAAACAACCCCGTGTGTCCTTGTGATCGACGTCGCCCGTTTGAGTCAACGTCGTACACTCTGGACCAAGGGACTGGTCCCTAGTTTGAACCCGGCGGACGTAATCCTTGTGTCTCAGAATCGGTGACTTGGTGGCCCCTTCAGGATTAGATGAACAAATTTAACTTCATACCAACTAAATGTTACAACACAATCAAAGTCCCCATATTGTTTCACTAAGTGTATGTGTGTGTGTATATGTGAGTGTGTGTGTGTAAATAAGAAAAAGTCTAAGAAAAAGGAATGTCTAATAGTATTCAATGACTCGTATCAAGGAAGAAGATATGACATCCAGGAACAACCGATGGATAAAATATACATCATCACACATAAATTTAGGACGACGACGACGATTCAGTGAAGTCAGTACAGGCTGAGACACACTGGGGTATCTGCCGTCGGGTTGGAAACCGAAGTGGAATAGTTTATACAATAGAAATATACTAGGAAAAAAATTCAAGGGTTTCTCATCTCCGTGTTAATTCTTCGGACTTCAATTTTCTACACGGAGTCCGGTGGACAAGAAGTATAGGTGTGTCATTAGTGGTCCGTCCCAGACTGAGGAGAGATAATAAACGAAATACTTATGGACGTTTGGGGAGAGACAGTGACGTTTATAGGAGGTCCAATTAAATAAGACCCGTTTCCTATCTTAAATTCACCTTCGGAAAATGTACAGTACCTAGAGTCTTGTCCTTTTTTTTTTTTTTCTTGTAGTCACTTTTGCCCACTTCAAGTTTATTCTTGACAACGAATAAATGATTATAGTACGGACAATTATAGGATAAGAACTGTTAATATGATACTGACACATTCTAGAAATGTATTCCCCTTTACTTACTCCCATATTCCCTTGTGAACATAATACAAACGTTGAAAGGACAATTAAGATTTTTTTAAAAAAAGAGTCAAACGAAACAAATCGACTCTCTATTAGACGTAATTAGAATCGCCTCCAACGCCGTCTAAAAAACAACCAAGGGTTTAGTGAACGATGCCTGCATACCTGTGTGGACCTGACTGAGATTCCTGAGTACCTCTGTCATAGAAGGTTCATCCTTTTGACGTCTCGTAACTAACTTAGATGTACTATATAAAAAGGGGACTCCTTTTCTACTAATACTACGATTTTGGATCCTCGACTCCAGTTACGATGACTGGTCCTTTTCGTTTTGTTTGTAGTAAGTTTGGGAAGACTATTCTTTAGGGGGAATAGTTGACAACTTCTGTAGTCGAACTTCGTCTGTAAAGTAAGGTATCTGTATCAATTCGAAAGTATGTGTGTCCAGTCCCTTAAGGAAGGAGTGACTACACTATAAAATATTTACCTTACAAAGAATTGAAACATCTAAGGTTACTACTACTGATATTATCTCTGTTTGTTACTACACACATCCATTTGTTGAGTTTCTTTACTGATGTCTGACAAATGAGTATTTAGGTAATACCTGACTCACTCGTGACGTATCTTTAGACTTAGGGTCTACGATCTTATATCACTCTAGTCTAGACATGGTACCACAGTAACAAAAACACTGTCCGAATCACACCCTAATCTTCTTCCTCTCTGACCTCTACCTCCAAACTGCAGGACGACCCGATCTCTTCTATCTTACCCCGGAATGGACTTCGGAACAAACCTTCCTGTTTCCTCTACCGTACTTTAATTCTCTATTCTAGGGATCGTTCTCCTGTTTCTATATGTCACTGGACAGAGTTTATGCCACACGTTATTCCATCGTTCCTTCCTTCTTTCTTTCTTTCTTTCTCTCTCTTCCTCCTCACTCCACACCTACCCTACTCCAACATCATTCCCTCTTTACTTCGTCCTTCTTTCCGTTCGACTATCTTCTCCTCCTCTTTATTACGTGTGTTAATTTTAAAATTCGGTTTCGTTTGTTTGTTTTTGGAACGATTGACTGTTAGGAGTCAAAAGGATTTAAAAGATGTCGAAAATAGAATCGGTTGAGACTTGTTGAAGACATAATTTGTTGGTGGCGGTGCAAAGATCCATTATAACTAGAGTCCGTAATATCATAGTCAGAATTATATTGAATCTAGGATGTCTGAAGATGGTGAAACATAAAGACTCTTTCAAAGATCCTTCGTCAATTCATAGTCGTTTGTCACGGGAAGTAATCAATGTCCTACAAAACTCCTTGAGTCTATATAAGTCCGTGGTTATTTATTTGTCTTCACCGACTCAATACGACTATACCCGATTTGAGTACAATATGAGAGAACGGTATCACTCACCAATACTTCGTTTAACGATTACTATTACTATTCAAACTCAACTAACGTAGACACAGGTGTCAATGTTACGTCTTCCGTCTTTCATGTGCATAAGTAAGAAAGTCCTTTGTAAATAACTCGGGATGACCTCCCTAACCCCCGTCCTCCTCTTCCCCTGCTGTCTCCTACTCTACCGACCTACCGAAGTGGCTGAGCTACCTGCACTCAAACTCACTTGAGGTCCTCTACCACTACCTGTCCCTCCGGACCGCACGACGCTAAGTACCCCAGTGTTTCTCAACCTGTGCTGACTCGATGACTTGACTTGACTTGACTACGTAGTTCATTACGAGATCTAAGACCCCTATATTACCCCTCATTCTTCCTGTTTTTCTTTAACAAAAGTGACAAGTTTTCTAACAAAAGTGATAGGATTTACAATCCGTCTTTTATTTTCGTTTCATCTATCTTGAACTGAGTGGCTCTCTCTCCCCGTCTCCTCTTAACGATGAACTAAATCTGTTACTTAAGAACTCGACTCCGGACCGTCCTTTCGTTTCCGTCGGTGCTCTTCAAGATCTTCACAAGGTCCTTTCTCGGTTTAAACTGAGGTACAACCTACACAGAAGAATGAGATTGGAAACCAAGGACAACAAAACAAGTGTTTTTACTATGACAGATATATTACGGGACGGACCTCTTGGGACGGAGAGACGGACTTACAATTTGGTTTCACAAAAACAAGTCCCTTGGTAAGACTCGGACAGGTGGCCACTTACTGACATTCTCCCTTATTTAATTGTGTAGGGAGGGTTTCCGACCGGTAAGGTCCCCATAAACGTTCCGAATACAAGAAAAATGAAGTGAAGCAAAGGAGGGGAAAAGACCAGATATTTTCTTTGACCGTAAGGTCTGGGGCTATTCTACCAAAAAATCCCTGTGATCAGACGATAGAAGAGTCAGACGACCGAAAGACCTATTTCGGTATAAGGAACGGAGTTGCGAAGCAGAGAGTCAAATAACCAGGTAACACGCCACTCGTCTCACTTGAACCTGAGTCATTACCTTCCTCACCTCCCCTTTACGAGATCCATCTCCGTAGGACACGACCAATGTCCGTGTTTTAGACCTCGGTCTGAGACACCGAAACTTAGTACTGAGGAGGTTAATGGTCGACAAACCAGAATCTGTTCAAGGAATTGAAAAGAAACGGAGTCAAAGGAGTAGATATTTTACCACTATATTCCCCTGACTTACACGATTTATAAACATGTTTCACGACAAACACAAACAATTTATATAACAACAACAGAAACAACAAGTCAACGATGCGGTACAGGTTGAGAAATTCTGGTGTACTTGACGTCGTACGGTCCGAAGGGACAGGAAGTGATAGAGGACCCCAAACGAGTTGGAGTGCAGGTACCTAAGCCACTACGACAGATTGGTAGAGTAGAAATCGTATGTATGTATATATGTAGGTATGTCAGTCGAAGGCGAACCCCAACGTGAACCTCCGTTTCATCATTTCCTTGGAAAATTCTCACATTACCAATACGACTCAGAACTCCAAACCTTGTCTTTCAGACTTTCGTCTCCCTTTTCATCTATCTTTTCGACATGTATTTGTCGGATCCTAGAACCCATTGAACCTTTCCCATCCCCGTGTACCCACAAGGTACCGTTAGAAGACCAATGGACAGTCATATACTGTTTGAGAGGGTCATGGTCCACAGATTTTGTTGTTGAATGATGATATAGAGTACTGATACCCTGAATTGCCCGAGTGGATCCCCTAGACCACGTTAACACCATTTTACCATAAACTCAGACCTAAATAAGGGACTATCGAGTCAATCATTTCTTAGGCGGACGTTAGGTCCTCTAGAGCCAAGCTAAGGACCCAACCTTTCTAGGTGACCTCTTCCCTATCCGATGGGTGAGGTCATAAGAACCCGAAGGGTCCCTGAGTCGACCATTTCTTAGACGGACGTTATACCCTTTGGACCCAAGTTAGAGACACAACCCTTCTATGGGACCTCTTCCCTTTCCGATGGGTGAGGTCATAAGACTGGACCTCTTAAGGTACCTGAAATATCAGGTACCCTACCGTTTCTCAGCCTGTGCTGTCTCTCTGAAAGCGAAAGAAAGTGAAAGAACGGACCTCCAGACCAAGGACCCGACTTTACCGACCCGGTCGATCTCAAGTGAATCCGTAGAGGGAGAGGTATACCGGGAAGGTGCACTGATTGGATCCGAGAGAGTATCCTACTACCAGAGTCCCATCAGTATGAAAACTAACCGTGAAAGGGAATCCCTCTCTCTCAAGGTTCTCTGTCCTTCACTTTCGACGATCAAAGGATTTCGGACATAAACCTTGGACTGTGGTACTCTAAAGGTCGTATGAAAAACCAATTTCCTCGGTGTTTGGTCAGGTCTAAGTCCCTTCACCTGTATCCGAGGTTAAAACTAACCTCTTCTCAGTTTCTTTCACACCAGTAAAAATTAGACGAAGTTCCCCGTTACTCTTCGTCTCGAGATCTGCACCCCCAACCCTCTTACGGATATGAGTCCTCCAGGAACATACTGTAAACTAGTACAAGTTTTAAATAGACCATCCATTACAATCTTGGTCAAATCCGAAATTGATACCTTTATGATCACAGATCTGTAATATCTATTTTACCTAAGGAAAGAAGATTTCAACGTCACCCTTGTACTCTTGGTGTTCCTTTTCAATTCTAATTTCATAATTGGAAGTTAAGACTTTCTATTATTAAAAGAAGGTCATGACGAGGGGACTTCTCTTTAAGAGATTACTGATGTCTACCCAGGGTTCTTGTTTCTCTATGTTAACGTTGGTCCTACAGAACACCTATTCTCCACTCGAACCTTTTCCAGAAACGGATCATGACTCTTAAAGAGTAAATCAAAATAACGAAACTAAATGTGTCTCTGATAAAACTCCACCCTCTCAATTGGTCAAAATCCTCCACCCACGACAGAAAAAATATATCCCGTTATCATTGAATGGAATCACCTCGACCAGACTAAGACCTCATTAAGCACTTATTGACCAAGACACTTCTCACATCTGTCTCAGGTAAAAGATGTGTGTGAATGTATTCGTAACTAATTGTAAAAGATGTGTAAGGATGTACAGATAAAAATTTTACTCTCGACTTCTTAAAGTCTTCAACGAGTGCCTTCCTGGTAAAATATTTCAATACTTTGAATTTCGTTAGACTGACAGTAGTTGTTTTAGGGTAGACCCTAACGGTGCACACGTTAAAGATACGATTTACCCTCTCAAGAATAAAATACACATCTAAACATTCAAGAGTCCTGATTCCTGGACGATACCTATTATGCAAAGAAAGAAGGGGTATATTTTACTTGGTGAATGGAGTTTCATCAAAGATGAAAAGATTAGTAAAGGGTTCTGTATCCTGAAATAAATAAGTTTTTAAGTATATAGGACGAGTAGTACACTGTCCATACTAAACTTCAGAAATATTTATTATTGAGTAAAAGAGTAGTAATGATGAGTTCCTTCCGTTACGACAATAGTAGTAGGAGTCAAAACATCTACTCGGTATCTCGATAATGTTTGTGTACATTATTTATTGTTTCGGCCCTGTACTTGGTAGGTCGACCCGAGGTCTTCAGTGTAAGAGTTCGTGATACGAAACAATGAAGGTAAAGGGGAATTGTGGTGATATAATCGGAGATGTATTGAGGTGTGATCGGATCTGAGTGTGATAATGTTAATGATATTTGAAAGGTCCTCAGTTTAAAAACTAGATAAGAAGACTCTTAGGTACCATAGACCGTAACCTGAATCGTTTATCTTCAATGACTCTTTATCCAAAGGGATTTCCTTACTTTGACCCAATTATTAGTCTCCATATTTACTAAGAATCTGGAAGTATAGATAGTAAACAACAACGACAAATCGGTGACAATACTGAGAAAGGTTGGGGTGCTTGACATCGTACGGTTAGAGAAACAGACTTTAAAAGGTCCGTCTTTACGATCTCACCTATCGGTAAGGGAAGAGGTCCTCTAGAAGGGTTGGGTCCCTAGCTTGGGCCCAGAGGACGTAACATCCGTCTAAGAAATCAAATCGTCCTAACATAATAGGTTGTTAATTCTACCGATGAATACGAAAGGTGAAAGTGAGTGTAGTCGTACTTAAATATGTAGATAGGGTAAAGAGGACATACAGATTCGTGAGTGTCAAAGAACGAGAGGTCCTTCAAAGTATCCTTCAGAATATTGAATTTGAACTAAGGTTCTGTTTCCAATCAAACGTTTCTGACGTGTTCGTAATTCATAGTATGTACTTAGTCTTCCAATCAACCGTAAAGGCTTAGTGTACCGAGAAGTCAAGTCAAGTTAGTGAATCAGTACAGACTGAGAAATGCTGGGGTACTTAGTGTCGTACGGTCCGGAGGGACAGGTAGTGGTAGAGGGCCTCAAGTGAGTTTGAGTACAGGTAGCTCAGACACTACGGTAGGTCGGTAGAGTAGGACCCAGCAGGGGAAGAGGAGGACGGGGGTTAGGGAGGGTCGTAGTCTCAGAAAAGGTTACTCAGTTGAGAAGTGTACTCCACCGATTTCATGACCTCAAAGTCGAAATCGTAGTAAGGAAGGTTTCTTTAGGGTCCCAACTAGAGGAAGTCTTACCTAACTAACCTAGAGGAACGTCAGGTTCCCTGGGAGTTCTCAGAAGAGGTTTGCGTAGTCAAGAAGCCACGAGACGGAAGAAGTGTCAGGTTGAGAGTGTAAGTATGTACTGGTGTCCTTTTTGGTATCGGAACTGATCCACCTGAAATCAGTCGTTTCATTACAGAGACGAGAACTTATATGATAGATCCAACCAGTATTGAAAAGAAGGTTCCTCATTCACAGAAAGTTAAAGTACCGACGTCAGTGGTAGACGTCACTAAAACCTCGGGGGGTTTTATTTCAGACTGTGACAAAGATGACAAAGGGGTAGATAAAGGGTGCTTCACTACCCTGGTCTACGGTACTGGAAGCAAAAGACTTACAACTCGAAATTCGGTTGAAAAAGTGAGAGAAGAAAGTGAAAGTAGTTCTCCGAAAAATCAAGGAGAAGTGAAAGACGGTATTCCCACCACAGTGGACGTATAGACTCCAATAACTATAAAGAGGGCCGTTAGTACCGAGAATTGTATTACTTTTAAATTTTCTTTACGGTAGAACGAGTGATCGTTTAACAAAAAACGGGATAACTCTTTAATAAAGAAATTGTAATCATCCAATTAGTTCTAACTAAGGACACTTGATACTTGAGGATTCATATGTTAGATTAACTCCCGTGACAACTGTTTTAGAGATAAAATATCCGTTCAGTGACTTGTTTGTAGTGAATGGTTATACAGTGTCTGTAAACTTTTACATCTAAGTCGTTTATAACAAGTAAACAAAGTAAGTAAAAAAGTGATAGAAAAATCTCACTACTGTATAAAATTCTAAAATTTTTCGATATGAAATTAGTAACCTGATGTATGTAAGTTAAAATTTTGTCCGGAGAACTATTTATCTTTCCAAAAATTTTTCAATTAAAAAGGGACCTATTCTCCCGTCAAGTACTATTTAAGTGTTATCATTAGGACTAAAGAGTTAAAATAACTAAACTCATGAATCTTCTTAAGTCGGTAAAAAAGAAGACTCTTTTTTCGTATATCTGTATATATTTATTAGAGATATATATGTTTATATATATGTAGACTTTATGAAGGTTATAAACTTTCGATAAAAGAGACTTTTACGAATTAATGTTTATGTGACAAAATGTAGAAGATGTCGAAAAGACTTTTACTTTAATACATTTTTCACTCAGTAAAATATAACGTCCTAAGTACATATATTACAAGGAACATAGGGAACATTTTTACTTTGTTTTAGAAAAGAAAAATGTTTTTGGTCTCTGAGACTTTTTTACTTGTATACTTTTCTATCTATTAAAGTTATAACAAAATTATTTTCGTACGAAAAGAATAATCCAAAATCCTACCTAAATTCTACGTACTTTGTTTAGTCCTTATAAAATCGACGTTATGGTGCGTGAAACAACAAGTAAAAGAGTCAACACAGACTGAGGAACACTGGCGTACCTGACGTCGTTCGGTCCGAAGGGACAGGAAGTGATAGAGGACCTCAAACGAGTTTGAGTACGGGTAACTCAGCTACTACGGTACAAAACCCCCGGATTATCTTGACGTCTGGTCCTCAGAGGTAGAGGACCAAAGTACTACAATAGGATCGAGAGTGCACAACGACACTTAGACCGAACAGTCGACAGAGTCGTAACCAAGTTCTTTTCTAGTTGGAAATAGAGTGAAGAGTAAAAATTCATATACACTTCCCGTCGTGTCTTATATGGTCTACTTTACCATATAACACCGTTTTATCAAAACTCTATAGAAAAAGAAACTGATCCCTTAGTGGTATAGGTCCTGCTTCCAGTCTGTTGATGGTTCCGTCTAAACTATTACAACTCATTTCAACTTACTTTTCACTTTCACTTCAACGAGTCGGTACAGGCTGAGAAACGTTACGGTACCTGACATCGGATGGTCCAAAGAGGCAGGTACCCTAAGAGGTCCGTTCTTATGACCTCACCCAATGGTAAAGGAAGAGGTCCCCTAGAAGGGCTGGGTTCCTAACTTGGACCCAGAGGGTGTAACCTCCGTCTACGAAATGGTGGTCCCTCGTCGTCTGTCTACATAAGGGATCACCAAATAACCGATTCGGAGACACGAGGGCTATGTTCCCCGGGACCCAAGCTAGGGACCAGTCCCTTGATCTAGGGTGTACGGTGTTGACTTCTCAGGTACACGGGGTTGATTCTGAGTCACGTCGGTTTTTTACAAAAAATTTATTATAATTATTTTATTTCCGGTGTCTGAACTCTTAACTGGATCTTCTCTCCACGATATATGTACTGTTACTTTCAGGGGTCATATCTCTACCGAAACCATTGGTTTTTACGTTTGGGAATCCTTTTTTGTCTACATGTTATTAGACAGAAGGACTATAGAATAGGACTCCACAGGATAAAGGTCCAACCTCCGGTTTCTCTTTCGAGTCGAGGATTAGTAAAATACAGGTAAAAGGAAAGGACCACAGGGGTCTGTGGTCCGACCCCTGTCTTTAGTAAATATCTTGTCTAACCTTCTCTAGAAGTTCTAGTACTTTGTCAAGAGGGAAGGAACATCTCTTTTCCTTTCCAGATCTCACCAATTCACTCAACAGGTTCTATGTGTCGAGAAATTCTGGATTAAGTATATTTTGGTCTTCACTTCAGGTTTTGAGGGTTACAGTGAAAAACTATTGTACAGGCGTCATTTTACTAACGATTTTTTAATGGTGTTTCCGGTCCTCTTACAATAAGTATATACTTCCTTACTAAGTTGTTGAACTTAACTTGGGGAGAGACGTAAAGTTGTTGTCAGTACGACAAATGAGTTATGAAAAAATCAAAGATTTTTAGGTCAGTCATAAGGACAATAATTAAGTACCTAACATTGGAGAATAAACCCACCATCAACTTACCTAACTACGGAACCCTGTACTTCACTGAACGAGTTCCCGTGTGTCAATCAGTGGTTCGACGAAAGTCCATCTATTCAGACCAGAACACCGAAAGAGGGTCTTATGGTGTAAAATAAGTCTCTGAAGGAGAACCCGGGTTTTTTACGACCTGAGGGTTCAGGAAGGTCCTCTCCTACTAGCCTCGACCTACGACATTCCTGTCATAGAGAAACAGATGAGATCCTCGACGATCCCGAAACCGTCAAGTCCCTTCCTGTTAGAATACTCGTCTCCAGGGACCACCAAGTCTACCATTTTTTAAACGGACGATACGTCCTCTGGGCCGAAACTAGGGACGTAACCCTTCTGGGGGACCTCTTCCCTTACCGATGGGTGAGGTCACAAGAAAGGACCCTTTAGGGTACCTGTCTTCTCGGACCATCCGATGTCAGGTACCCCAACGTCTCTCAACTTGTATTGACTCGTTGACTTGTGAAAAGTAAAAGTTAGAAAACTCGGGAGAAAGTCTTGGATCTCAAATAGCGTTGACTGTAACGTAAAAAATCCAGTGACGGACTACGGTCATGTAAAACGGTTTTCCGGTCCAACACTATGACGTACTTCCGGTTTCAAACAAAACCTTCAGGGACACAAACGACTTAAAGTCCCATCCTCTATCAGACACATTCCCCTTTCACTACGACGACGACGATTCAGCGAAGTCAGTACAGGTTGAGAAACACTAGGGTACCTGACGTCGGATGGTCCGAGGAGACAGGTACCCTAAAAGGTCCGTTCTCATGACCTCACCCCACGGTAGTGGAAGAGACCCCTTTCACTACTCAAAAATATTTTTTATTTTTACGTTACGGAACAAGTAAATTAATAGAAGGCCTATCCTTGGGTATTCGAATAAAGAGACCCAAATTTCGTTTTTTATGTGTTCTTGTAGAAAGTACGTACACACGTACTCACGATTCAATGAAGTCAGCACAGGGACGGTCCGAGGAGAAAGGTACCCTGAAAGGTCCGTTCTTATGACTTCACCCAACGGTACAGGAAGAGGTCCCCTAGAAGGGTTGGATCCCTAACTTGGGTGCAGAGGACGTCGAGGACGTACCGTTCGCCTAAGAAATGGTGACTCGGTGGGACCCCTTCGGGTTTGCAGAAAGTTGGGTCACGGTTTTTGACTGCACTTTACCCTTTCACTTACGTATTGACACCGTCCAATACCCTCTTAAGTGCACCCGTACGGGGTTGATGAACCTCGAGAACGATGGAAACGTCTCTCGACTCCTATTCCCTGACAACGATACGTGTGACCGTTTGGATACGCAACAGGGTGTTCAGGTGTAACGACCCAGTCTTCTAAAGTCGGGAGGTCACCCGGTGTGATTGGACGATACCAAACCTCCCGGACCTATAGAACTCCTGTGCTTCACGTAACGGTACTCGAGACTCTCAGACGTCCTAAGACAGAAGTCAACCACGTTATCATGTAACACGACGGTAACTGAAACCGTACGTGACAAGACGGACTCCGTAATCTACAGATTAAACTAGTTTTAGTCTGGGATATTAAACTTAAGTTCGGTTCGGTGTTAGTTTAGTGTTTTAAAGGTTTCGACGGTGGTAGAACCTTTACAGTTTACGACCCACCCCCTCGCCCCTTACTGATATGTCCCTTAGTTCCTCAGACAAAATTACTTAAAACACAGACCAGGAACATACTCCGGTAATCTATATTAAATTTACAGAACTAATTGTAAAATAATGAACTGTACTGACGACCTTTTTTTTTAACACACGGGTACGTGGCGTGTATAGTTATATATGATTTGAGGAAACTCAAAGTTCCACGATTTATATCTCGAAAGTCCGGTGAATCTACCACAGACTTCAGACGGGCTATGAACCACACTTTTTATTTGGATTCTTTTCCCCTACAAAAAGAGACGAGTCTATAATCCTGGGCTAGATTGAACCGGTCGAAACCGTCAGTGACAGCCTGGAGGGCCCACAGACTCCTTAACATGTGAGGAAAGATTTAGGAAAGCCTTTAACGGTCAAACTATCTTATTGTAACGTCCTTTGGTGAGTTTAACTTGTATAAACAACAAAATACAAGACGGTCCGTTTACAGTCTTGTTACGGTCCTCTGGTCTCACCCAGTCTTAACCTTCCCCGTCGTCCCTTTCACTTCCCTCCCTTGGTCCTCGTTTTCTCTGTTACTCTTTTCTTACTTTTCGATAAAATTACCCCTTAAAATTTGTGTATTTTGTGAACGAAAACTTTTAGTTGTCGTTTTATTTAGTGTAGAAGAGTCAACAGAGCGCCAAGTGTCCCACTGTAGGTTAGACTCTTATAAAAGAACGTCTTAAATTATTAACACCAGTTGTTAAAAGACCATTTAGAGCTAGGTGACCAGTCATAAGACGGTTGTTACTTCTGTTTTGACTACCGAATGAACCTCTTTAGTGATTACCTCGGAATAAGAAGTCAAAATAAAGTAAACAGAACTTATACGTAGATAAAATGACACCCCCGGAAAAAAGGGGGTGAAACGTATAAAGTTAATATATCGCACAGTATATTTAATAAAATTAATTAAGTCCTGTCGTTAAACGGTGTTAGTAAAGAAGTGAGAGGACAAACTTCAGGGTACCGTTGTAAAAAAAAAAAGATTCAGACTGTCACATAATCTAGAATGACCATCACTAGATCTCATGACGTCCTTAATTAAAAAGGTCTTTATAGTCGTACCCCTTTTCCGACGTACTTACTGGAACGATCGTAACGGAAAAAAAAAAAAAATTCACCGACTGAGTATTTAATCCTTGAACTAAGAGAGAGGGACCGAAACCTACCAAAGGATTACTCGTCTTCCCGACAAAATAAATAAATAAATTGTTGGCTACACTTGAGTTTGGGAACTATCGGGAAATTGTAGAATCACTGACGTCAATATAATCCTGACGTCCGTGAGTCACGACCGAACTATTGATCTTTTTGGAAAAACGGAGTAGGGGTGAGTTCATAACTTGGGTCCCGGTTTGCGTACGAGAGATACAAACGGTCTATTAGTAATGTAAAATCGTGTGACTTGTTTATGATATGGTTAATTTTAACTTACAGTGAAATTTCAGTTATTTAGATGTAATAAAAGGTCTATGCGAATTTTTTTTTTTTTCGGACAAAGAGGGAAAGATTTAATCGATTTATGTAAACTAAACCGTCGTCGGTTCACCCCTTTTGATATAGAATAAAAGTTTATACATGGTCGTGTGGGCAGTAAAAAAATTTTAGACTAAAACCTACTTAATCAGAAACCTTTTATAATTACAAACTAGAATCTAGGTATAAGTAGATTAACGAGGTTTTGACCCTTAAACGAACACTACACGTACGGTTTCATAAAACACACAAGGTACCTATTGAGACCATCCAGACAACCATCTATGATAAAAATGAAAAATCGTCCTTCCTTTACCTACACGTCTCCTTCATTTCACCCAACAAGTTATAGTGTTTCTCAATACGGTTACCTCAATTTCTAGTCGTTTGAATAACGGTTTAACACGGAACTGTTTGTATGTAAACACTTGAGTAAAAACAAGACGAGATTATACTAACAAAACGGTTTCGTCGTACTCTTATTCTCCTAGTAAAAGATGAAAATGTCCGGAAGTTCGCTCACCTCAGTTCACTCTTAATGTGTGTCGAATATATTCCTCAGACAGGTCAAAGGATCATCCGACTCCTCCACACGTGTATACAACACACTAATATCTCTATGTTTTTTAAAGAGCCAAGACATAGGGGACTTGACGACAACAATTCAAATCTGTCGAAGTCGTTCTACTCGATAAGACTCTGTTGTCAAAGATTATGACAGGTAACAGGTAGTTGATCATCTTCGAAGGTAGGGCGTGGGGTGGACTAGGGTGGGTTAAATGAACCAGACTAAAATAAATGGGAGTCGAGAGTCATATCCACAAGAGAGAAGAGGTTTCGGAACCGACACTTG
The DNA here is from genome assembly GCA_006410555.1 of Capra ibex. Classification (NCBI taxonomy): domain Eukaryota; kingdom Metazoa; phylum Chordata; class Mammalia; order Artiodactyla; family Bovidae; genus Capra; species Capra ibex. Next base: position 22,454,410 of record SJYO01048061.1, on the reverse strand, counting down.
TGATCGTTTCTTACTCAAAATGCAAAAACGTATCAGCCTTTTTTCAAGGTTTCTAGTAAATTACTGTATACTTTTCCTATTCTTTAAGCTTCAAGGCACGGACATTTTACAGAAGAATCTTTTGTGGTAAACAAATATGTCATAGAGTTTGGTGAAAATGATAGATAGCCGTCTTAACGTATCAACAGTATAAGACACACCGTGGTCTCGGATTTTATAAATGGTAGACCGGGAAATGTTTTTCCTTTACAAACGACCGGAAACGGGACCTGAAGAATTAGTTCATTTGACTACAGGAATTCACGGGTATCTTGGGACTACCGATTTGTGTCGAAGAGAGTCCTTTAGAATTCGAAGTACCCCGTTCGAATATAACGAGTTACATCTTAAAGGTCGTGGATGTTCTCTACGATCTGGTATGTCATCCATAATTGTTACTCTACAGTTTAATAATTGGAGGGAATCTTATAAAAGAAGATGTTTACTGAAACATCTATTATACTAAGTACGACTCAAGGAGAAATAGTCAGTCAAGTTGTCATAAAACGCTCATTGGGACTAGGACCAATTTGGTGTGTTTGTTACCTATTCTTTCCCTCCGTCAGTAATTCGTTTTCGGTAACGGATCTCCCCTAAGTAAAATAAAGAATAGTTACTAGTTCATTTCCAATTGTAGTCAATATCTTAAAAAAAGTGAATAAGGTTGGTGGGAATAAAATCCTGACTTCCCTCTTGATCTTGAATCACAATTTTAACTAAAGACCGAGAGACCCCTTTAGAAGATTATTTTTATAACAAAATCCAAACAAAAAAAAAAAGTAACTTCTTATGTAGTTATATAAAATAGTTTACTGTATTAAAACCAACAAAATCCAAAATTATTGACATCTTTACCGTTGAAAAGATCTAAGAGCTATAACAATTCTACGAGTACTTTCTTCTACGTACAAAAGTCAGATATTGATTGAACATCCATCACTTCACCGGTGTTTGGTACTTTAGATTTTCCCTGTCCGTAATTGACATAATCGGACGAACCTGACGGTATTGTTTCATTGTGTCTAGTCCACCGAATTTATTGTCTTTATAGAAGAGGGTCAAGACCTCCGACCTAGAGACTCCAGTTGTACAGGTGTCTCAACTAAAGAAGACTCCGGAAAGGACTGGAATATCTACTGGGAGAGGGATGTAGAAGTGTACCCGAAAGGAGTTGTGAACGGATGTAAGACAGGAAGAGAAGAATATTCTTATGCCTGGTATAACCTAGCTCCGGGTGGTGTTACCGTAAATCAGAATTAATGAGAAATTATTGGACCACCGAGTCTGTCATTACTTTAACGGACATAACGCCCTCTGGGTCCAGGCTAGGGACTCAACCCTACTACGGGACCTCTTCCTTACCGATGGGTGAAGTCATAACGACGGACCTCTTAGGGTACCTGTCTCCTCGGATCACTCGATATCAGGTACCCCAGCGTTTCTCAGCCTGTGCTGATTCGTTGATTGTGGAAGTGAACGTTGGACAGAGGTTCATGTGTAGTGTAAGACTACATGACTTCCAATTCACTTCACTTTCAGTGAGTCAACACAGACTGAGAAACGCTGGGGTACTGATATGTCGGGTACCTTAAGAGGTCCGGTCTTATGATCTCACCCGTTGGAAAGGGAAGAGGTCCCCTAGAAGGGTTGAGTCCCTGACTTGGGTCCAGAGGGTGTAACGTCCGTCTAAGAAATGGTAGACTCGGTGGTCCCTTCGGAATTGACTTCCAATCCTGAAGTTGTTTACCTAAACTCCCCTTGTGTCAAGTCGGGTATTAGGGTTGATTTTACAAGTTCCTTTAAAGTCAGGTGTCTATACAGATTTAAGATGATGAACTCTATCTTTGAAGATAGGAGAGGTCACTTTTTTCTTTATAAAGAATCCAGAACTACACTTTATGTTTAGAGGTAGATGATTAAGTTCAAAAAACGAGTATAAATAGAAGGAGGGAGCTCATAAACTAAACGACTACCACCATAGGATCATTTACATTACCATAGGAAAGCTGTACTTTTTGCAATACAGTAAAGGTTTTTAGATTCGTTGGAATCACGGTGTTCCTCGATAAAACCAAGTCATCTAACTGGTTTTGTAACAATTTACTTTACCAATACACCCTACAGAGATTCTACCGCGATCTCTCCCTAAATGGTTTCGTGACTTACACGACTCTGAAATAAAGAGACCGTAATCGGGAAACGTCTCATCTACCAAAGGGACCTCTCCCTGAAAGGGGGAAAAAAAGACAAGAAGTCAGACATGCACCTCGGACTTGACCTGGTTAATGACGTCATATTCGATCTTTGTTAGACTTATTGGAAATTGACTGAGCTTACTAATAGTAGTTCACATGTATCTATGGATCTACAATTAGCAGAATAAAGGTATCAAACGTCAGTAAAATTTTCTTTTCGCATTGATTGGAAGTTTGAACGTAGAGATATAAAACAGGAAAATTTGTGACCTTAAAGTCTCTAAAGAAGCCAGATGGAAAAAAAGAGTTTTTATTTTTAAAAATAAAGAAGAGAAAGTAAAATAGAAGAGTCAAACCTCTGGGATTTTATCAAACATCCGTCTTTTTAAGACTTCACATCTACAAAATCGTCTAGAGATTCTACCTGTGTAAAAATTAATGTGGGTCTTTGGTATATGGTTATCTGGACACCAGGTTGAAAGAAGGAGGAAGTAAGGACAGAAGAACAAAGAGTAAGAAGAAAATTCGTTCGAAAAAGTTCTTGGGGGTAAATAAGAAAGTCTGTCAACAATAAAGTAAATGATTAAGATTATACATCAACTTTACGTACCTTGAAGGGGTCACCGGGTCACCAATTCTGAGGTGGGAGGTTACGTCCTTCACATCCCTTGATTCTAGGGCGTATGGATCCCAAGTCGGTTCTTCAACTGTTATTATTATTAAATTTATTTTATTTTATGTACTTCTCTTTTTACTTTTGTGAATTTAGTTACTCATTCTATCTCTGTATGTAATCTTATCATCAGTGATTACCTTCACTTCCCAATCTTCACCCGGAACTTGAGAGAAAATAGACAAAAAGATTACTCTTTCTAAACTGAGTTTATACCGTTTCATACTATAGTCAACTTAGATGTGCGGACAATATAAGAGCGAAAAGAGACACAAACTCGACAACCTCGTAATCTCAACTCACTCAAGAGGTGACTGAAACCCGGTAGAGGTTTTAAGAACGTAGAGACAGACACTGATCTCGTGGTAAGTCCCGACGACGACCTGACTTGCTCACCAACCAGACGAACCCGAAAAGACACTCAACATGAAAAAAAGAAAACCTGTAGTTATTAGGACGGTTGCTATTGTAACACAAAGAATTTATCTCTCACTACTCAAATGACCCTCCCTCCGCCACCACGACCACTTCCGCCTACTCCGCTATTACAGAGTACCTCAGTCCTGCCCAATGGTTATCAATAGAAGTCAAGAATCCCACTTAGTACTCCCAAAAGATCATAACTGAGTTCTTATTAGGGCGAAACAACGTGTCATAAACTCCACCTTTGCTGATCGTGCTTCAAGTAAGGTGTTGTTTGTAAAGAGGGAGGTCATGGATGTCTTCGGGAAGGAAACACCAGAATACACCTCTGAAGAAACGACAGAAACTACCCAGGGAGAGGGACGCGAAAGGAGAGGTGATTGACGATACGGACAAAGACAGAATTATATACCGACGTCATGTAGGACTCGAATGTAGGTTGTGTCGATCTTCAGACGCTCACACTACCGTTACTGTTCTGTTCCTCACACATCTGTAAAAAAAGAAAAAAGTTCATCCAGTCCGTAAAACATTTACAACTCTTTCGAGGTTCGAAATGTTGAACCCAAATCGGGTGACTTGAGATTGACCGATTATGAGAGTCCTAATATAATGTTTAGAAAATATTAAAAATTTTTAAGAAAAACCATCCTCCGTAGACATCTATAAATGAGTAACTATAAATTAAACATTTACGTACATAAGGAAGAATTTGTTAGTGACTATATAAGTGAAACATAGTTTCTATACACAGTAGAATCATAAAATTACAAAATCCATATTTTAAATTAAATGTTAAAGAGGATATAAGTTTCAAAGTTTATTCTATTTTTGTCTTTATGATAGTGGTTCACATTAGATTTTTGTCTTAAATTTTAAAATAAACACTTAGTGAATTTAAATATGTTTACGGTACAATTCGTAATTTTTCGTCTCACTAATTCATCATGTCAAATGGATTTGTAAATGTAAAAAATTAAATTAAAATTAACTTCCTATTATCGAAATGTTATAACACAATCAAAGACGACATTTAGTCGTACTTAGTCGGTGTCTATATGTATACATGGGAGGGACAACTTGGAGGGAAGGTGGAAGGTGGGGTAAGGTGGGGAGATCCAACGGTGTCTCACGGTCAAACCCGAGGGACTCAGTATGTCGTTTAACGGTGAGTAATAAATCTACCATTAAGATCTTCTTTACAAAGAAAAATAACTCTTTAGTCTTCTATTCCGACTTCTTTTACACGCAAAAATTTGTCAAGAAAAAGTTTTTCGTAATTTAATTTTTTTTTTTTGGATTGTTTGTCTAAAGAACTAAGAAAAATTACGTAATGAGTAGACCCCAATTTAGAATAAAAGAAACTGAGTCAGGTGAACTATAAAACCGTAATCTTTAACAACGTTTCTGAAATTCAACCAAACAGAAATCACCTAGGTTTGTACCTTTGACCTTTATTTTCGAAAAGAATATCGGGAACTTCGTACCTCGATATTATCTTAAACTAGAATGTAGTACTCGTAAGATAGATACCACTAAATATTGTCCAATATAAGTAAGTCGAATATTTTGATATTAAAATCACTCGAACTCAAAAGGGTTTCCGAAAAGTGTTATATACGGGAAGACTTACCTTTTGAACAGTGTACTGACTGTAAGTGAGTAAAACAAAGAATGATAAGTACTCATTAACTGTGTCACGACGGGACAAATACTCCATATCAGGAGAGACTCACAAGAAGGACAGTATATATACTTTAGTAGGGTATAGTCGAGTATAGTAGGGTAAAATATACAGACTTTACATAACGAGTTCTTTGGTTTGAGTGGGGAAAAACGAAAAAATAACCTAAAAGTTAAATACTTTAAGATCCTTTTAAATTAATATCTTTATTTTTATTTACATTTTAGTGAAGAATCGAGATTGTTTAGAATTTAAATTTTTATAAAAGAAGTCTGGTACACAAACTTAAGAGTGCATAAAAAACAAAAAGATACAGCGATATATTGATTTTGGTTATACGTGATATTAAAATGTCTAAAACTTTGAAACATATTTGTCTAAGTATGAGAGACATTTATTACACTAGTCTAAAAAAAATTTACAAGTCGACTATCTGAAGTCACAATGGATTCAATAGTTATAACAGGGAATTAGAAATCCGAAAGACCCAAAACATCGATTCTTTAGAAAGGGATTGGTTAATAGTGTAACAGTAATAGGAAGTAAAAGAAGATTTTCTAAATTTCAAATCGAAAAGTATCAGTATTCAATCTAAGTGAACCTTTAATAAAAATTATAACACACTTCATCACAAAATTAAATGTAAAAGGTAAATCTTTTTATAGTAGGGTGGTATTAAATAAATTTTCAAGGGTTACTGATAACTACGGTACACACAATACATGTTTCAATGTATATATCGATAGACACACATATTCAAAGTACACACAATACATGTTTCAATGTATATATCGATAGACACACATATTCAAAGACACACATATTCAAAGTTTTCTACTGATAATAGTCTGATAGTCAAATCCAGGAACTATACGGTTCCTTAATTAGTGCTTAAAGAAAAGTCTACCAACTAAGTTAATAACGAACCGTGACTAGAGAAGTACACAAAGAGTGAAGGTCGAATAAGACAAAGACCAAGTAAAACAGGTAAAATCAAAACTTGAGTCAATTTAAATGAATCACAAAAAGAAAGTGTAAAAACAAATAACGATACTCAGTCTTTAGAACATAAATAAAGACAACGACGATGACGATTCAGCGAAGACAGTACAGGTTGAGACACGCTGGGGTATCTACCGTCGGGTGGTCCGAGGGGGCAGGGACCCTAAGAGGTCCGTTCTTGTGACCTCACCCAACGGTAAAGGAAGAGGTCACGAACTTTCACCTTTCACTTTCACTTCAGCGAGTCAGCACAGACTGAGGATCGCTGGGGTACCTGACGTCGGATGGTCCGAGAAGACAGGTACCCCAAAAGGTCCGTCATAAAAAAAGGATCTTGGATTTACTAACCCAACTGTGGTCTCCGAACTCCGACTGTGGTCTATTCATGACAGTATATGATTGGGGTCGAAATCAACGTTCTTACCGATTTTCTGTGTGTCCTTTTAGGAGAGTAAGTCGGGGAGCAGAAGAAAGATAAGTAAAAAGGTCACCCAAACCGTGAAACCATCTGCTTGACAAAAGACGACCACTTCCTTCTCCGGTGTCACGAGTGGTGAGAGAACGACCCTATTCCCTGTTTTACACAACGAGGGAGAAAGGACTCGACCGAGTCAAAGAGTGACGTGTCGGTTCTGATTATCCAGGACGTCAATTGCCGTGAGAAGACTTCCAAGATTCTCTTCCTTTCTCTTGAAGTGGGCAGACACAGGTACGGAACCCGAGAGAAAAGTTCGGTGAAGGGAGGGAATGAGACCCAGCTTGAGATACTCCATTCTCGACGGAATGACAGGTGGTATCTCGACAAGACAAATAGAGGCACCGTGTCTCAGGGTTTGCACTTGAGACTGGGAGTCATTCTTCTTTTATAAAGTGAGAGTTCGAAAAGAGGACTCAAGACAGAGAGACGAGACATCGACTGAGAGGAAACCTTACTGATCAACACCCCTTTAATTGTTCTACCGTGGTCAGACCGAGAGAGCGGGGTACGGGAGTATGGGGGAGCCGCGTACAAGACATTTGTTACTGAAATGTGCCAAATACATTGTCGACTCTAGTGACTATCATGGTGTGTACCGTAGTACTTCATGAGTGAACCAGTACCCGATGAAACACACCACGTGTATATACACTCGAAGTGGATCTTTCGTCACCGTATAATTACGACGAGGTTATGGAACCGGTGGACTACGCTTCTTGACTGAGTAACCTTTTCCGGGATTACGACCCTTTGTAACTTCCGCACTCCTCTTCCCCTGCCGTCTCCTATTCTATCGACCTTCCGTAGTGGTTGAGTTACCTGTACTTAAACTCATTTGAGGTCCTCAACCACTACCTGTCCCTCCGGATCGTACGACGTCAGGTACCCCAACGTTTCTCAGTCTGTGTTGACTCTCTGACTTGACTTGACTTGACTAATGACGACATAGTACCGACACAGGTGACCCAGTCGGTACTCTCCTCTCTTATATCGCACCGTGGGTGACGTTATGGGAGCGGACCTTTTAGGGTACCTACCTCCTCGGACCACCCGACGGCAGATACCCCAGCGTCTCAACCTGTGCTGACTTCGCTGAATCGTCGTCGTCGTCGTCGACGATGTCGACGACGTAGTCAGTCCTCTCTTATTTGTACAGACGTCAAAACGGGGACCTCAAACGAAGGGTAGAACATCGAGCACGGAACGGAGGGGACACAAGTCACTTGTCACACCTGTCACACTTGTCGTTCTGTTAACTGAGTCACTCGTCCTAGTCGTCATATTAACCACATCAAGTGTCCTACTTGTGGTTCTGTAACTAGAAGGTATTAGATGACGTGAATTTCAACATAAGATAGACATAACGACGACATTGTTCACTTTTTAACGTCACCGAACTTTGTCACGTTTCTATAACACAATGTCCAGACTTCCAGTCTCTAAGTGGTGTCCAGAGTCCCTCAACTTTAGGTCTTCCATCGTCCCGACATAAGGAAGACTTCCGAGATCGTCTCTAAACCAAAGGAACGGAAAAGGTCGAGGACCTCCGACGGACGTAAGGAACCGAACGTCGGTGGGAGAAGGTAGAGATTTCGGTCGTTACCGGACACCTCAGAGTATAGTGTAACGAGACTAAGACAACAGAATTGAGGAGAAGACCAAGAAGACGGAGAGAGAGACTGTAAATTTCCTGCGAACATTAAAGTAATCCAGGTGGGACTGATAGACTTTATTAAAGGAATAAAATTCTAGTCGACTACTTGTTGGAATTAGGGGGGATTAATACATTGTGTCGTACAGGTACCTAAGATCCCTCAGTTTGTACCTGTAGAAACCCTCGGTAGTCAGACGGATGTCGTCTCTGTGTAGGACGAAATATAGGTCCTAATATTACGGAGAATTTTCCGTAGTTCAAGATTGTCTAATCATAGTCATGTAAGTAGTTCAAGGTACAATAAACAGAATTTATCGAAATGTCCACTTTGTAGGGAGAGAGACAGGTCCTACATGTTGTATTTATACCCAGGTGGAGGATATCGTACACCGGTATTCTACTCCCCTTGTAGTCTAAAAAGATAGAAAAAAAGCATAAGGTCCCAGAGGAGTGGGTAGTGAACATCCGTTGACGAATCCGTTGTTTTGTATGTACGGAGGTTTGTCGTTCTGTTTTATACGGACATTTTTACCAGATCTGGACGGAAATCCTTTCGTTGACACAGAGATAGTCTTTATTCTAAATTTCTCTGAGTGTATTAAGGAGTATATGGGTCCAATACCGAGATTTGATTTGTTGGTTAGTAAGTGAAACATCATAAAAACAAATTAAGGAACGTAGGTCGAGTGGGTGACCCTGTATTTACCGTATATATATATATATATATATATAGAGGTTACAATTTAATAATATATTTTGTTACAAGGTTTTTTAGACAAGGTTTCACTTTGAACGTAGAAGTGAAATCTCTGTCTTTAGTTATCCGTTGTGTATTTACCAAAAAACAACAACAACAACAATTTTCAATGACTCCAGGATATATCTCACACGACTGTTTCCAAGTATACCAGTACATGCCTACACTCTGGTATTTCTTCTGACTCGTGGATTCTTAACTACGAAAAGTTGACGCCACGACCTTTTCTATGAACTCTCAGAGAACCTGTCGTTCCTCTAGTTTGGTCAGTTAGGATTTCCTCTAGTTGGGACTTATAAGTAACCCTCCTGACTATGACTTCGACTTCGAGGTTATGAAACCGGTGGACTACACTTCTCGACTGAGTAACCTTTTCTGGGACTACGACCCTTTCTAACTCCCGTCCTCCTCTTCCCCCGGTGTCTCCTACTCTACCAACCTACCGTAGTGGCTGAGTTACCTGTACTCAAACTCGTTTGAGACCCTCTACTACTCCCCGTCCCTTCGGACCGCGTGACGTCAGGAACTCCAACGGTTCTCAACCTGGACTGAATCACTGATTTTTTACTGTGTATTATCGGAGTGACAGACACCGAAACTACGGGAATGCACTGTCTAAAAAGTTCTGAAGGGTTTCAAATTCTAAAACAACGGATATAGGGTTGAAATTTTTTTACAGTAGATAAAGATAGGATGGAATGTGAATAAATGGAATTTATAACGAGTTTTTTGAACGGTCACTCAATTCCATTAAAGACAGAAAACAGAGGAGTTGGGGACAAATTAAAACAGACTTCAAATACACTCAAAGAGGGTGTAAGAAAATGTTACAAAGAGAGGGTAAACGTCGAAGATGAGGTCTTTTAGGGGAAACGAGTAAATTCTGTAAAAGGGGGGTAATTCCAGGTCGGGTTCTAAACCAGTATAACTTCAGTTATGACCCTGGAGAAGAACTACTCTAGTTTTTGTGTAAACTAGATAGATGGAAAGAGAAAAAGAGAGAACATACAATTTTTAATATTTCTTTTCACAAAGAATTAACAGATTTCTATATATAAGGTACTTCTGTTCCTAACGTAGAGAAAATGTAAGACATTGGAAGTTTGTTAACGCATATCTTTTACAACCTCACGAGTTAATTGTTTACTTAGTTCCGTGATGGTAAAGAAAGGATTTACAGTGTATAAAAATGGGTCGATTTTTATAAAAAGGTACCAGAACCGTAAAATGTACACTGTACCGTAGACGAGACTTTCATTGTTATCTTAATATTGTCTGGAGAGTTGACGATAAAAGTCATTTGATAAAACAGTAACATTTTAGAAAACAATTTTACGATCTTTTCTATTAATAAGAAAAAAAAAAAGAAAGAATTGTAGTAACACTTATTTTCACGGTACATGAATGTTACCTTTTTAATAGTAACTTGACAGATTACTCCAACTACACCTCCGTAAATTCAGTACACAATTAGGAGAACCCTGGTGAAATACATAAAAAAAAAAGACGTGTTCAATAAAGACGGAGTTATTGAATTTGTAACGATGAGACTGTTATTAGACAGGGAGTCCGAAAAGAAAATTCCTCCTGTTTAGGTATTAGTGAAGGAAAGGACGAATTTATCTTTGAACCGTCCCGTCTCTATAGACTTATTGTCTAATGGGTTTGACGGTGACCCTTCGGACCGTGTTACCTTAGTCTGGATCCTTGTCCGTCACTGTAAACAGGTCTCTTAAATGACCTAATTTTTGGGTCCGGAGTGTACGTAAAGTCAACGTCTACTAGTTTAATTTATTTTTAGTTTGTTAACTTTCACTAATTGGAGGAAACATACATTTACGGACCTAATAAAAAGAGGTTTTTTAAACTATCTAATCAATTACCTAATCATCCAACACCCGGTTTACAAACTTCGTCTTATGTTAACTAGAGTATTAATACTAAGATCTTTATTCTTTTTCCTCCCCCTTTATTTTAATTTGTGAATTTGTCCATTAATACGTGTTTTTTTAGACACCGTCTTTTTGGTAGACAAAGAATGGACTTAAAACTCCTTCAGTCATAGTTGTCAAACGGTATGTAAAAGACGACGAGTAAATATTTTGAAAGTATAAAGGGGATTAAAAAGACGAAAATTCGTTTTTTGATTTTTTAGTTATTAAGGTTAAAAGATATAAATTTTTAATATTTTATAAAGAAAACTAAATGTATATGTAACAAAGGGGTTCCACAATATGTGTGTTCTCAAACATAAAAGTAACATCGTAAAAGACCCAAATAAGGTAGAAAATTTAGGCACGTATATAAAGTGAGTTGAGGTATTGAAGACACATAAACACAAAGACACTTTTACGAGAAAAAAGGGGATTTGATACTCATTTTAATTAAGAGTTCCTCCTACAATATCGAAGTACGACACCCGAACGGAAGAGGGAAGTGTGTTGGGTCCCGTCTACTGACTGACGTGAGAAAGAGCCGTCAGAAGTTATTTTCTCGGTTTCAAACTGGTAGAAACCCTCTATCTCAGTATGGTCTATTCCCCTGACGTCAACCGAAAGATATATTTCCAAATGACGAAAGGATAAAATACAGAGTGTCTAGTGATTTCAATAGCAACTATGTTTTTTATGTAAGAAGTAAGTGGTTCGGAAAGTTTTTAGAGGAACCCCTGAAGGGACCACCGGGTTACCAATTCTTAGACGGAAGATTATGTCTCCTGTGTCCAAGTTAAGGACCAGTCCCTTAGTTCTAGGGTGTACGGTTCCCTGTTGATTCGGATACACAGTGTTGATCTCTCGGGTGTTCGTCGTTGAGAATTGATCTCTTTCGTTACTTCCCGTGTCGTTTCTTTCTTTCTTTCTTTTTTTTTTTTGAGGGGAGAATCTAAAGATGTAGTCGGAAGTACCTTGGTAAGTTCGGAATCCCAGAGAGAGGAGGGGCTGCGAGTCGTAGGTTAGGTGGACGTCTGATACAGTAGAGACGTCGGAGGGACACAAGTGAAGAGTAAGGACGACAGTGACGACGTAAGTCGTCGGACTTTATAAAAAGGAGGGAGTGCAGTGAGTCTAGGGAAGAGTTTACATCTGAGAAGGTGTCTCTACGGAAAGGACTAGTGAGAAAGATAGTGGTGACGAGTAGAAAAGGATGGGGGAATAATGAAAGATAACGAAAATGTTCAGAAACAATAAATAAGTAAATAAAACTTAACCTCTTATCAACGAACTGGTATAACACAATGAAAGACGGTATACAGTAGTACTTACTCGGTGTCCACATACGTGTAGTGGAAGGAGAACTTGGAGTAAGGGTGGAGGGTAGGATAGGGTGGGGAGATCCAACAGTGTCTCGTGACTCAAACTCGAGAGACGTTTAAGGGTGACCGATAGATGAAATGTACACCATTACATATACAAAGGTACGATGAGAGAGTTAAGTAGGGTGGGAGAAGAAGGAGGAGACACAGGTTTTCAGACAAAAGTGACAGACGTAGCGGTAACGACGGGCCGTATATGCAAGTAGTATTGGGTGAACAGTCTGAAAAAAAGTAGCTCTTTTTTTTTTCCCCTCTATTAGGTTTAGTTATTTTAATCTTTACTTTTTCCTCTTCAATGTTGTCTGTCATGTCTTTATGTTTCCTAGATAACTCGTATTTCCTATGATAATAGTCGTTGACAAATATTATTTTCCCTGTTGGAACTTCTTTACCCGTTCAAGTATCTTTACATGTTAGAAGACAATGGAAATAATGAAAAAGAATTACTGTTTATAGAAAGATGAAGTAGCGTGACAACGGGGGATGTTTTGAACAGGAGAATCGAAGGTCTTACTTGAGGGTAATCTATTTCTTGTTTTAGGTTTTGAGAACGACACCAGAAATGAATTGGACTGAGGAATAGCACCAAAGTCAAACAGTCAAAGAGTCTTTACAGAGGAGAATTCAGAAGGGATTCTGTCATCAGATGTATACGGAGTTCAATGAGACAGTGTACAAAAGTAATATCGAGTTTATTAATAGGTTTCTGGATTATAAACCAAACAAGGTAATAAGTTAAAAAAACCGAGAGGGTCCCCGTATATTCGGAACTAATAGAGTAAGTTGTACGTTCAGTCTATGGATTATGTCACAAACCTGATATTATCAACAAATATTCAGAGACAATCACTTTCCTACTTACCTACTAAACTGGTACTAAGTCATTTCGTGCAACATGTACAGGATATTTTCACCAAGTCCTTACTACCTTCTGAGTTGGCGTTCTCGTCTTTTGTTTTACTTCTTTACCGTACTACGAACAAACGAAAAAAGGGTGTACCTTTTATACAGATAATTATCTGTGATCTGAGACAGACTCTGAATATGAAATTTGAGTAGTTTTTGAGATACCTTATGGATGAAAGTCAAGTCAAGTCAGTGGGTCAGTACAGGCTGAGAAACGCTGGGGTATTTAGCGTCGTGCGGTCCGGAGGGACAGATAGTGGTTGAGGGTCTCAAGTGAGTTTGAGTACAGGTAGTTCAGCCACTACGGTAGGTCCGTAGAGTAAGAGACAGTAGGGGAAGAGGAGGACGGGGGTTAGGGAGGGTCGTAGTCCCAGAAAAGGTTACTCAGTTGAGAAGTGTATACCACTGGTTTCATAACCTCAAAGTCGAAATCGTAGTCAGGAAGGTCACTTGTGGGTCCTGACTAGAGGAAATCTTACCTGACCAACCTAGAGGAACGTCAGGTTCCCTGAGAGTTCTCAGAAGAAGTTGGGGTGTCAAGTTTTCGTAGTTAAGAAGTCGCGAGTCGAAAGAAGTGTCAGGTTGAGAGTGTAGACATGTACTAGTGACCTTTTTGGTATCGGAACTGATCTACCTGGAAACAACCGTTTCATTACAGAGACGAAAAGTTATACGATAGATCCAACCAGTATTGAAAGGAAGGTTCCTCATTCGTAGAAACTTAAAGTACCGACGTTAGTGGTAGACGTCACTAAAACCTCGGGGAGTTTTATTTCAGACTGTGAAAAAGGTGACAAAGGGGTAGATAAAGGGTACTTAACTACCCTGGTCTACGGTACTAGAATCAAAAGACTGACAACTCGAAATTCGATTGAAAAAGTGAGAAGAGAAAGTGAAAGTAGTTCTCCGAGAAATCAAAAAGTGAAAGACGGTATTCCCACCACAGTAGAAGTATAGACTCCAATAACTATAAAGACGGTCGTGAGAACTAAGGTCGAACACGAAGAAGGTCGGGTCACAAAGAGTACTACATGAGACGTATGTTCAATTTATTCGTCCCACTGTTGTATGTCGGAACCCACCAAGTTTAAACTGACTCTACTCCACGGACGTCACGTATCAAACACAAAGGGATAGGACGTCTATGTTACCTGTGTTGAAAAGAAACTTTAGGTATTCTACGGTCTATCTTTTATTACTAATATAAATTTTATTAGTCTTATTAAATTCTATTTTTCAAGAGATAATAGTGTATTGAACTTTGACATTAACATAAATCACAGTATAGATCCTATTAACGTCTACGTTACTTTGTAAGACCTTTTCTATCTTCCGACCAAAAACAATAACAAAATACTTGGTCGGGCACTGTATACGTATGTTTCTAGAAAATCGAAACGTCTCCGGGACCCACAGAATACTGACGGTGAGACCGGGTCGCAAGACCCCAACTTACTCTTCGTGATTGGAACCTCTCGAAAAACCTTCGAAAACTTTATAAAGAACGAATCCTTACAAATTTTAGGAAAATATCGTAAGAATCATTCAAATCATCTATAATCCTGTGAGGTAATTTCTGTGAACTGGGGCGACTATCGTTGTCCCATACAAAGAATTTTAAAGTGAAGTAAGGAGCACTTCTCCATGCATTTTTATATGAACTGGTCGTCACTCTTTTGACTAGAGGCAATTATTAAAATTGTATTTTGGAACTTGATATTTTCGTACACTGTATTAGTATCGGTGATAAAGAATTTGTCATACACGGTCTATAAAATGTATATGGTGACAGTTATAGGGTGGTTGACCCGTTCTACCTATGATAATTTGTAATTTGCGAAACGAACTCTGGTCTGTCGATCACTGTAACCTCTTGAAACTAAAATTAGGTCAGGAGAGCCTAATGTTTCAGGACAAAAAAGAGGGTAAGGTGTGATAGAGTAAGTAGGAAAGTAAGTGACTTGTTCTTAATTAAATTTTGGACAATACGTCATCCGTAACAAACTCGACAACTTATTTTGGTTCAGGGGCAAGAATGTCCCGACTAGTAAATCAACTCGTATTTCCTTTATTTGGTTATATATTATATCATATTATAATTCATACAACAATATGGAGGATATTTTATTTTTGTTTATCCCGTTGGTTGGTCCTTTCTAACAAACCAGTAGTCCTTTCACAGGACTCCTACCTGATAAATCCTGAAACAACCGGTACTCTTCCGAAGAACTAAATATATAACAATCAAGGGAAATTTCTTGTTCTAGATCAACTAGTGTCTTAGGTCCATATGAATATGTCTGTTGAGGTTATTATATCAGACAAAAACTGTCTTAATTAATTTAGTAATTAAATGAATAAGAAAGTCCTTTTCAAATACGTCTTGTAAGACAAATATACAGTCTGTACCTCTACCACCACGACCCCGATTTTGTCACTTATTCTCCTTCCGTCTGTACATTTGTCGTCCGATGTCAGGTACTCCAACGTCTCAGTCTGTGGTGACTCGTTGACTCGTACGTGTGTCTTTACATTCGTCTCTTTATGTAAGTGTTTAAAATAAGTTTTGGGTAATGTAAGTATAATGTAATATAAGTCACTTTAAGATAATACGGGTTTATGATAATGTCTTAAATACGGATTTAAGATGATACGGTCACACACTCTGTAACTTCTATGTACGTTTCCATACTGGAGGTCTCTTACTTCAGACCTCTCTCCATGTCGCGACAGAGGTCTCCTCTATATGGAGTAACAGAATTTCCTCCTCATTCTCAAATGTACTCTTTGCGACCCGACCTTCTTCGTGTTCGACCTTAGTTCTCACGGCCGTCTTTATAGTTATTGGAGTCTACACGTCTACTGTGGTGGGAATACCGTCTTTCACTTCTCCTTGATTTTTCAGAGAACTACTTTCACTTTCTCTTCTCACTTTTTCAACCGAATCTCGAGTTGTAAGTCTTTTGATTCTAGTACCGTAGACCAGGGTAGTGACGTACCCTTTATCTACCCCTTTGTCACCTTTGTCACAGTCTGAAATAAAAACCCCCGAGGTTTTAGTGACGTCTACCACTGACGTCGGTACTTTAATTTTCTACGAATGAGGAATCTTCCTTTCAATACTGGTTGGATCCATCTTATCAGTTTTCATCTCTGTAATGAAACGGTTGTTTCCAGGTAGATCAGTTCCGATACCAAAAAGGTCACCAGTATATTCCTACACTCTCAACCTGACATTTCTTTCGACTCACGACTTCTTAACTACGAAAACTTGACACCAAAACCTCTTCTGAGAACTCTCAGGGAACCTGACGTTCCTCTAGGTTGACCAGGTAAGATTGCCTCTAGTCAGGACCCGCAAGTGACCTTCCTGACTACGATTTCGACTTTGAGGTTATGAAACCAGTGGTATACACTTCTCAACTGAGTAACCTTTTCTGGGACTACGACCCTCCCTAACCCCCGTCCTCCTCTTCCCCTACTTTCTCCTACCCTACCGACCTACCGTAGTGACTGAACTACCTGCACTCAGACTCACTTGAGGTCCACTACCACTACCTGTCCCTCCGGACCGCACGACACTAAGTACCCCAGGGTTTCTCAGTCTGTGCTGACTCGTTGACTTGACTTGACTTGACTTGACTTCTCAAATGGTGTCTTTCTGACCTCTCTACCAGATTTATCTTTTCTCTACCAGATTTTTCTTTCAACCACAAAAAGTCTCCTTGTCATTCTTCTGAATCAACTACCCTACGACTTATGTTCCTCCCATGACCAATCTCTATTTCATCACTCACACCAAGATAAGACTTTTTATATCATGAACTTCATACCTAAGTCAACCGTCTGACACTACTCAGTTCGCTTAATAAATTATAAATTATTGTAGATAGAACGTACTAACCACCGTATAGTTGTTATCTTATGCACTTTATAGACCACGTATGATTCACAAATTCTTTACCATCGATTTTAATACAGTGAAAGTCAGAGGAAGGTAGTGCAAAAGTATCTCTCGAAGGTGACAGGACAGTGGTGTGACAGGGTGAAGTGTGAGTAGAGACGTTTCAATCTTCCAACCTTTTACTGAAACCCCTACATTGACTTGTACGTGTCAAGTTTGTGAGGCGAGGAGGTGACTCTAGAAATGTCCTCGAACACAGACGAGGATGGTCGACACTGACTCCCTTTTCCGACAGATTAAGTCCCTATCGTATAATCTTTCCGAAAAACGGTACTCAGATTTCAGTTGTAGAGATTTTGTCGAAATAGTGATTCCTTCGACGATAAAGATACGGGACGTCAGACAGACTGAAGGCGTAAAAGAGAGAGTTAAAAAAAAAAAAATTAAACCTTCTTCTTACTCAAATGCATAACCGAAAGGATTTTGATGTTGTGTGAAGACCTTACGTTTTATTACCAAGGACTTCCACAGTCGCAGGAGGAGGGGACTTGGACACTGATACAATGGAATACACCGTTTCCCTTAAAGCGTTTCACGAATTCCAATTCCTAGACCTCTACCCCTCTAATAGAACCTAATACGGTCAGATTAGTGTACTCAGAAATTTTCGACTCAGAAAGGTCGACCCAGTCTCTCTTTACACTCCTACCTTCTTCCCAGTCTCTTCACTTTACGTCGTACTCTTCCTAAACTGGTCTGCACCGACCGAAACTTCTACCTCCTACCTTCGGCGTTTGGTTCCTTACACCCGTCGAAGGACTACGACTCTTATTTGAGGGACGGTTTTCGGTCGTTCCTTTACTCTGGAACCAGGATGTTGGTGTCCCTTGACTTAAGACGGTTGTTGGGGTTACTCGTCCTTTCGTTAAGAGGGGATCTCAGATCTCCTTCTTTGTATCGGACCGATTGTGGAACTAAAATTGGTTCTCGCTAGGCACAGTCTGAACACTGGATCTTTTGTCACTCCATCGGTTAGTAAACCCGAAGGGACCACTGAGTCTATCATTTCTTAGAAGGACGTTACGTCCTCCGGGTCTGAGTTAGGGACCCATCCCTTCTAAGGACCTCTTCTCTTACCGTTGGGTGACGTCACAAGAACGGACCTCTTGAGGTGTCTTTCTCTTCGGACCACCCGATAGTAGGTACCTCGACGTCTCAACCTGTACTGACTCACTAATTGTATGTACGTGCCCTCGGTTAGTAAACGTAACAAAATTGGGTGCGTCAAACACCACTAAACAAAACCGTTGGTGTCTTTTGATTATCTTACAGTAGTCCTCGGTTCCCTCTCCAAAAAAACGAACAAACAACAACAAAATTTCAACTCTATATTGTCCATATATTGTAACACATCCAAGTTTCATATGTTACGTAACCGAACTATATAAATATACAGCACTATGTCAACGATGTCCCCGTAATCGATTGTGGAAATCGTACAGTGTATCAATAAGAACGAACAAACACAACTCTTGTCAATTTGGGATCAGAGAATTCCTCGGTCACCTCCAAATTGTGTCTGAATACTGTACGAATCCATCTCTACCACTAAGGTCACCGGTGATCTCAGACTTAAACTTTTACAAACATTCTCAACCGTCATAAACCACTACCCTACGTCCACTTCCTCTTTCCATAAGGTCGAACCTTTACCCACCTACCGTATAGTAATTGGTTCTAACTTTGAGGTCTTCTCTTTTTTTCAAACGTACTTTAACATAAGTCTAGTACTTGAGTTATAATTATGTAATTCCGACTCCATACATTCCGGGGACCCTGTATTGTCCTGTTGTTTAAATGTTCAGAAACCTTTATATACGGATTTCGTTTCGTCTCTGGTATTTACGGGACCTATTCTGTTACGTTTTCTTACAGAACCTATTCTGTTACGTTTTCTTTCACTTCAACGAGTCAGTATATCCTGAGAAACACTGGGGTACCTGATATCGGATGGTCCGAAGAGGTAGGTACCCAAAGAGGTCCGTTCTCATGACCTCAGACAACGGTAAAGGAAGAGGTCCCATAGAAGGACTGGGTCCCTAGCTTGGGTCCAGAGGACGTAACGTTCGTCTAATGGGAGACTCGGTGGTCCCTTCGGGATTTTGTTACGTTTCTCTTTGTAAATATTGACAGCTAGATCAGTACTAAACTTAGTACTTTTTATAAAAGTTGTTGAATACATAAAAAAAGGAGGTGATTTGACTAGTAGATATCGAAATGTATTTCTTCTATGCCGGTTTCGGTTGAAACCCTTATATATTTACTGAAGGATCACCCAGTAAGTTCTTCGAACAAGTCATAGTACAACATAGAATCTGTACTAGACTGTGAATAAAAAAATTAGTTGTAAAAGAAAAATCTGGAAGTTTAGTGAACATCCTTCAAATGTTGAAGGGTGTCTTAAAGTGACCATTAAGGAGGTACGCGGTGAGGGTCTTAGTATGTAGACTGTGACAAAACCTTAGTACATTCGTAAATTATTTTAGTAACAGGTGTACCGTACTAATGAGATAAAATCAAAAAGGGAATACGTGAGTATGGTTTCTTTTATAATCATTAAAGGGGGTATCGAATTTTCCACAACAGGTGTTTCGACGTCAAATTCGGAGTGGATGGTACAATTTAAAGTAACAAAAATCTTTCATACAAATCCATTGTAGAAAAAGATTTAAACTCAACTTTTACTAGAAGTAAACGAGAGGTACTCCGGATTCTGTCGTAAAAATATTACTTTTTGTAATTGTATTTAGAATGGAGACTCAAAGTGACATTTCTTAATATGACTCTTGTTTTACTACACCTTAAGAGTCTGTTAAACTAGTATCAACTTAAACCTATCTACTGGATTCTGTGTTCTGAAAAATTTTACCTACTTAAAAAAAAGAAAAAAATAAACTCCATATTAACTGTAATCAAAGTCCAATTGTCGTATTACTAATTATAAATAAATATAACGTTTTAGTAGTGGTGTCATTCAGATCCAGTGTCGGTAACGGTGTGTACCAATCTTTAAAAAAAGAACACTACTCTTGAAGAACCTAGATGAGAGAATAGTTGAAAGTTATTATATTATGTTATTACAATTGAGATCAGAGGTTCGACATGTAATGTGGGGGTACTGAATAAGTAAAATATCGATCTTCGAACATAGAAGCGGGTGGGGAGGGTGAGGGGACGGGGACTTTTTGTCCACTTTAAAACTTTTCGAAAATTTTCAGAAAATAAAAATTTATTAATATTGGAGGTCCCTCAACGTTTTTATCATAATTCTTCAGGAGACATGGGTAGTGAATCAGAAAGGATTGCCATTGTAAAATGCATTGATATCGTGTCAAAAGTTTTGATCCTTTACCTGTAACTGTGTTATGTTAATTGATCGGGTGTCTGTAATGAATCTAAAATCTCCAAAAATTTACACACATATATATATATATGTGTGTATATGTATATGTATATATATATATGGATATATATATATATCCATATGTACACTTGTATTAAGAAACTTCAAAATAATACAAAAAGAATACTCGAGGTGTTTTCAGTTCTATGTCTTGAGTAGTGTTTCCCCGAGGGAACACCATAGGAAATATCAAAGTGGTGGAGGAAGTGGTATGGACCTGTGATAACTAGATAAGAGGTGAGAACATCAAAATAGTAAATTTTACAATATATTTACTTTAGTGTGTCACACATCGTACAACACCAGTCGAAAATTTCTTTAAGTGGTATTAATAGAACTCTGATTAAACACAAAGACGTACATTTTTATCAATTAAGGAAAAATAACGACTCACCATACCTTTTCCGTTACCGTTGGGTGAGGTCATGAGAACGGACCTTTTAGGGTACCTGCCTCCTCGGACCATCCGACGTCAGGTACCCCAGCGATTCTCAGCCTGTGTTGACTCGCTGAAGTGAAAGTGAAAAGTGAAAGTACATAACCTCTTCCTTTACCGTTGGGTGAGGTCATAAGAACGGATCTCTTGGGGTTCCTGCCTCCTTGGACCATCCGAGGACAGACACCCCAGCGTGTCTCAACCTGTGCTGACTTCACTGAATCGTCGTCGTCGTAAGGGATCCTACTTAATGGTGTCACAAATAAGAAGTGGGGGCTTCCTGAATATGTAACAAAGGTCAAACCCCGACACTGTTAATTTTAACGACATCTATAATAGATGTTCAAAAACGTATTTGTATATAAAAGTAAAAAGATCTTCTTTTCAGGTCCTCATACTAATGTGCAATTCACTTCAGCGAGTCAGCACAGGCTGAGAAACACTGGGGTGCCTGACATCGGATGGTCCGAGGAGCCAGGTACCCTAAAAGGTCCGTTCTCATGACCTCACCCAACGGTAAAGGAAGAGGTCTCTAGCTTGGGTACAGAGGGAGTAACATCCGTCCTCGAAAATTGGAGACTCGATGGTCCTTTCGGTACAATTCAACACGAATTAAAAATTTTCTTTGACGCTTTGAAGACCTCACCGACGGAGTAAAATGTAAGGGTAGTCGTTAAATACTCTCTCGGTCACAGAGGTATATGAACGGTCGTAACCCATGACAGTCATATATATATATATATATATATATATATAAAAAAAAAATCGATAAGATTATCCACACGTCAATTTTTTTTTTTTCTACCTAACAATTACCATAAAAACCTTGACGTCTGTGAGGTTTCACTTGTGTCAAAAGATGAGTAGGTATATACTTACGTCACTAAAAATCCACTCTCCATTTTCTTGTCCTCCAACCTAGAATAGGGAGGTATAAACGTTTACTTTTACTTGTGTTTTTGCACTTGTAAATTCTGGTAGTTATTGGTGTCTTGGGACAAATAAACATTGTTTGAGAGAAAACCTTAGAAACACCGGTTAAAGTCTCCTCTTGTTTTCAGTACCAAACGACAGGTGGAACTAGACTAAGAGTCACAAACTTACTGTTTCTCGAGAACTTTTCAGAAATATTTCTCAAGACGTACAAACGTAATCT
This sequence comes from Capra ibex, assembly GCA_006410555.1. Taxonomy (NCBI): domain Eukaryota; kingdom Metazoa; phylum Chordata; class Mammalia; order Artiodactyla; family Bovidae; genus Capra; species Capra ibex. Next base: position 22,432,327 of record SJYO01048061.1, on the reverse strand, counting down.
CTTATTCTAGATCCCTATGAAGAACCAGATTCTGGAGTCACATTGAAATAAATGGTTGTTTTTATTTATGTCGATAACCTTTTGTGTGAATTTATGATGGTTAGAAGGCATCATTCTTTTCAAATTGATCTTTTTATTTGATTTTCAGTTTCCAACATGATTTATTTAAAATTCTATAAGACAGAGAAAATTAATACATACGACATTTACAAGATAAAGAAGAGATATAAGAAAATACAGTAATTCAATTAATTACTCGTGAAGTCGATGAACTTTGGGATATCGGATATCTTTAGAGGGGTGAGGTACTAAAGGGTCACAGACCAGATTCTTCGTCATCAAGGAACCTTACAACTCTTCGGTTTCTCGAGGTACTGGTTTTTTTCAATTTATCGAGGAAATGTCGTTTAGAGGAGTTTCAATCATAATTTGTCTAAGTCAAGTCAAGTCAACGAGTCAGGACAGACTGAAAAACGCTGGGGTCCTTAGCGTCGTGCGGTCCGGAGGGACAGGTAGTGGTTGAGGACCTCAGGTGGGTTTGGGTACAGGTAACACAGTAGGTTGGTAGAGTAGGAGACAGGAGGGGAAGAGGAGGACGGGAGTTAGAAAGGGTCGTAGTCCCAGAAAAGTTACTCAGTCTAGAAGTGTAGTCCACCGGTTTCATGACCTCAAAGTCGAAGTTGTAGTCAGGAAGATTGCTTGTCGGTCCTGACTAGAGGAAATCTTACCTGACCAACCTAGAGGAACGTCAGGTTCCCTGAGAGTTCTCAGAAGAGGTTGTGGTGTCAAGTTTTCGTAGTTAAGAAGTCACGAGTCGAAAGAAATATCAGACTGAGAGTGTAGGTGTATCGGAACTGATCTGCCTGGAAAACCTAATTCCTACATGTTATACTTTGTGGTACTCCAGTTACTTCATAACTCTTGAAGAGATTTTGAATAAACAGGTGTCTTGCGAAATAATACGACTGGTCGAGTTCCTAATCCAATCTTTTAGGACCTACTATAACTAACTCTCACACTAATTATATACTTAATGAATGTATTATAGATTTAACGTCAACCTCTCCTTCGGAGGTTCTACGAGAAAAAGAATACACAGAAAACCTACGCAAGTGTCTCACCTCTCTAGACCAAGTCTAGTCTGACGAGTGTAGAAATTACTAAGTCATTAACAAGTAAACCGGAACTAACACTCTTTATAATAAATGTTTTCGGTACGATTCTTTTATTTATTACAATGTGTTAAAAGTCGACAGCAACAAGTCAACAAGTCAGTACAGGTCGAGAAACACTGGAGTACTTGAAGTCACACGTTCCAAAGAGACAGGAAGTGACAGAGGACCTTAACCGAGTTTCAGTGTGGGTAACTTAGGTACTACGGTAGGTTGGCACTGTAAGAGACAGTAGGGGAAGAGAAGAACGGAAGACAGAAAGGGACGTAGTCCCAGAAAAGGTTACTCAACCGAGAAGGGTAGTCCACTTGTTTCATAACCTCGAAGTCGAAGTCGTAGTCAGGAAGGTTACTCATAAGCTCTAACTAAAGGAAATCCTAACTGACCAACCTAGAGGAAGGACAGGTTCCCTGAGAGTTCTCAGAAGAGGTCGTAGTGTCAAGCTTCCGTAGTTAAGAAGTCGTGAGTCGAAAGAAATGTCAGGTTGAGAGTGTAAACATGTACTGATGACCTTTTTTGGTATCGAAACTGATTTACCTGGAAACAACCGTTTCACTACAGAGACGAAAAATTATGTGACAAATCCAAAGAATATCGAAAAGAAGGTTCCTCGTTCACACAAAACTAAAGTACCGACGTCAGTGACAGGTGTCACTAAAACCTCCGGTTCTTTTATCTTAGACAGTGACAAGGTAACAAAGGGGTAGATAAACGGTACTTCACTACCCTTACGTACGAAGTTAGAATCAAAAAACTTATAACTCAAGATTCGGTCAAAAAAGTGAGAGGAGAAAGTGGAAGTAGTTCTCCGATAAATCAAAGAGAAGCGAAAGACGGTATTCCCATCATAGTAGACGTATAGACTCCAATAACTATAAGGAGGACCACAAGAACTAAGGTCGAACGCGAAGTAGGTCGGGACGTAAAGCGTCCTACGTGAGACGTGTATTCAATTTAATCGTCCCACTGTTATATGTCGGAACTTCATAAGGAAAGGATTAAACCTTGGTCAATTAACAAGGTACAGAACAAGATTGACAACTGGACGTATATCCAAGGAGATCTCCGTCCAGTCCATCCGACCATCAGGGTAGAGAAACTCTTAAAACGTGTCAAACAACACTAGGTGTGTCAGTTTCCGAAATCGCATCAGTCACTACGTCTTCATCTACGGCAAGACCTTAAGGGAACGAAAAAGATACTAGGTCGACTACAACCGTTAAACTAGAGCAGGGAAAGGGAAAAGATTTAGGTCGGACATGTAGATCTTCAAGACCAAGTGTATAACAACTTCGGATCGAACGTCGTAAAAATCGATAAAACAACGTTGAAAGTTCTGTTCAATTTCAAGAGAATGACAAATGGAAAACCCCCTTCGTTGGAGGTTCTTCTCTTTTCCGAAATTTTTCGTCTTTGGTTTTCTCGGCACAACTACCTTCGGACCTATACAATAAGAAAAGTGTGTACTATTAATACTCAATTAAATTAGTCTTTCAACGTGAGTCTTAGGGTTTATTCTATCACGAAATTCTTATTATAATCTCTAAAATTTAATACAATTGTACACGACTACGTATGCACAATTTTTATAGTTGTGTGACGTCTTATCTTCAAAGTAAAATAAAGTCCTGGTAATTTTCGTTCTTTTTCTTCCTCTAGACACAATAAAGAGACACGAGAACTCATCTTTAGGTCTTAAAAGTTCGTGAGTAAAACCTCTTAGAATTAAGATTATTTGGTGTTCATTAACTTGTCCCGACAACTTCAGGAACTTCGTCATCCCTGTAAACATCCAATTGTATTTTTATAAACACAAATTCTACAGATTTTTACATTTATATTCAAAGAGGAAGAACACCGTCAACTACGTTAAATCACCCTTTTCGAACCTGAAACCTAGGTATTTCTAATCTCAACCCTACTAAATTTAAGAACACGGAACCAAGTGAGTAGACATTTTAACCATATTATTATAGATGGTTTCTCCCTCAAACCTCTAATTTATTCCATCTGAGTCAAGTTAAGCCAAGTCAGCGAGTCAGGACAGACTGAGACACTGGGGTCCTTGACGTCGTGCGGTCCGGAGGGACAGGTAGTGGTTGAGGACCTCAGGTGGGTTTGGGTACAGGTAACTCAACCACTACGGTAGGTTGGTAGAGTAGGAGACAGGAGGGGAAGAGAAGGACGGGAGTTAGAAAGGGTCGTAGTCCCAGAAAAGGTCACTCAGTCTAGAAGTAAAATCCACCGGTTTCATAACTCCAAAGTCGAAGTTGTAGTCAAGAAGGTTACTTGTAGGTCCTGACTAGAGGGAATCCTACCTAACCAACCTAGAGGAACGTCAGGTTCCCTGAGAGTTCTCAGAAAAGGTTATGCTGTCAAGTTTTCGTAGTTACGAAGTCGTGAGTCGAAAGAAGTGTCAGGTTGAGAATGTAGGTATGTACTGGTGACCTTTTTGGTATCGGAACTGATCTACCTGGAAACTACTGTTTCATTACAGAGACGAAAAATAAAAAAAAATATAAAATAAAATATAAAATAAAAAATTTAAAAAAATAAAATAAAAAATAAATAAATAAAATCAAAAAATAAAAAATTAAAATTTTAGAAATTAAGAATGTACGCAAGGAGCCAACCAGTATTGAAAGGAAGGTTCCTCATTCGCATACCATAATTTTACGAAGGGACAACCAAGTCTACCATTTCTCAGACCGATTCTACGTCCTCTGGGTACAAGTTAGGGACCCAGTCCTTATAAGGAACCTTTTTCTTTGCCGTTGGGTGACGTCATAAGAACGGATCCATTTGTCTCCTCGAACCGTCCGATATCAGGTACCCCAGTGTTTTCTTAGTCTGTACTGTCTCGTTCATTGTAAAAGTTGTACCACGGATTCTTTATCTTCTATATCGTTTTGGTAAGGGAAAGAAGTACCACACGATTCTCATACGACAGTCGGTAATGGACTGTTGGCCCTTCTAAGTGCGAAAGAGTAAACTATCTTGTCAGTCAGGAGAATCGCCAAACCAATAGATAAGATTTTACAACATTGAATTTACGTAATATGATACACGGTACGACACGAATCAAGGAGTCCCTACAGACTGAGAAACGTTGGGGTACCTGATATCGGGTGGTCCTAGGGGACAGGGACCCCTAAGAGGTCCGTTTTTATGACCTCACCCAACGGTACGGGGGGAGGTCCCCTAGAAGGGTTAGGTCCTCAGTTTGGGTCCAGAGGGTGTAACTTCCACCTAAGAAATGGTAGACTCGGTGGTCCCTTCGCGTTCTTATGACCTCAGTCATCAAATAGGGAAGAGGTCCCCTAGAAGGGCTGGATCCTTAACTTGGCCCCAGAGACGGAACCTCTACCTAAGAAATGGTCGACTCTATGGTCCCTTCGGGAGTGATATGATGTCGTGTCAACTTTATTTCAAAGTCGAATCTGTCATTAGATCTCCTAAAAGGAAATTCCTTTAAAAAAAAAGTATAGAAAGTGGATAAACCTCTGAGAAGGATCGGTGACTCTCAATATTGTAAGCCCGTTGCTACCTCGTGTATTATGAACTTCGGTGGTTAACCTTAAAACACTGTACAAGTTTAATGTAAGCAACAAAACCAACGTCAAGAACGGCACGTCACTCCTGTCCCTTGTCGAACACACTAAACTTATATCTCTCTTAACTACGAGTCTCTCTTTACTATTGTTACTGAAATATTTTGTTGTGATCAATAAAAATTACAATTAATATCTGTGTCGTGGTCTACGAAAATACGATCTAAATACCTCTCTCATCTTTACTAAAATTTCACAAATACACTCAAATATGAGTCGTTTAAGGTAATGTGTGGTAGTTATTTTCTTACATTTACGTGACAAGAATTCACTCGGACTGACGAATGGATGACAGTCAGTACTACATGAAGACCAGTACTATTTCCTAATCTTTACTAAGAATTAGATGTACCTTGGGTCTAATGTACAGTATAGAGTCCTAATCAAATCGCCCCTTTCCCTCTTTTTAAGTCATGATCTATGTCTCCTTAAATACAAGACATAAAAGTAAGTCTTCCCTTTGATATACTTCCATGAGATCTCTAAGGGACCCCCGAGTCTACCACTTCTTACACGGACGTTACGACCTCTGGACCCAAACTAGGGACCCAGTCCTTCTAGGGGACCTCCTCTGACACCGTTGGGTGAGGTCATAAGAAGGGTTTCTTAGGGTACTGTCGCCTCGGACCGCCCGATGTCAGGTGCCCCAACGTCTCAGTCTGTGTAGACTCGTTGATTGTGAAAGTGAAAGTGAGATCTGTATTACTACCTCTTTAGTTATACGCGGCAGATTCTCCTGGTTCCGAGGGGTGGTTTCCGTTGTGACCAAACATACTGGGTGTCACGGTGGATGGGAACCTCCGTCAGGACCCGGATTTCAGGTTAGACCCAAAGATCAGATACCGTAGACCTAAGACGTTACACTTAAAGGACCCAAAGTGTAAATCGGAGTAGATACTTGATACATAAAATTTATCATTCGATTGAAGGGGACTCAAATAGTGTTGGTCGGTCCTTTATAAAGATGAAAGATAATACAGGATGAAAAAAGTAGTTGTATAGAAGTGAAAGTGACGTTGTCATGTGTAGAAGAGGGTATTTTATAGTGTCTACATTCTCAAGACCGTATGTGTATCTAAACTTGCATTATGAGAAAGTATATGTTAGTTTAATCTTAATACATATATATATATATGTGTATATGTGTCTGTCTTTATGTGTGTATACATCCGTTTATATATTATATATCTCTCTCACTCTTATCCAATCTTTTGTATTAATAAGATCTGGTGTGATCTTTATAAAATTTAAACAGTTGATCACTATTTAAAGTCGTCTCGATATTAGTCTACCCAGGGTATGTAAAAGAGTTCTTTACAATAATCATAATGGAAGTGTCTATAGTTTATTTATTGTTTTTTTTTATGAGATTTCTTTAGTATGGACAAGAGACTCTGTCTATCCATTTACTTGTGTCTTAAGACATGGTTGTTTCTCGTAAAATAAAGGTATGTATTGGTGACTATTACTAGTGGAAATGTGTATACCACGACTCCTTTGTAAAATGAAACAGGGGTCTAGTAAAGTGTCCCGAATAAAAAATTCATGAATGTAATAAAAGATGTTTCCTTTTTTAAACTAGGTCAAATATCGAGACAAGGAAACTTAGGAACCAGAAGAAGGTGCAAACCAAGAAAATCGTGAATGTTGTGTAAAGAGAAGAAGAAAAAATTAGACCCTTTTAAATCGGAATCACGTGGTAGACAAAGTACCACTTTGCGAACACAAAGTCAAGGGGTCTACCCAACTCATTCTCTTTTTCCAATTTACTAAATTAAACTTAAGTGTGACTCAGTAGACGGGAGTCGGGTCAGTACTGTTTCACTCTCTAAAAGTTCCAAAGAAAAAGAGAAGAAGGAATGTGATTCTAGTGTGTCGAAAGTCACTTCGAAAGAGCTTTGTCTTGGCTCATCGTTTACATGAGTTATACCACCCTGTTATTAAACCTAAACTTTAAATAAAGATTACATGTTGAAAAATTTTTTACTTTTCATTGACGAAGGAAAGTGTCCTTCAATTTTGGGTTGAAAAATTTATAGTGACGGGAGATCGGACCGCACGACGGCAGGTACCCCAGAGTTTCTCAGCCGGTACTGACTCGCTGATTTGACTTGACTTGACTCGACTATAAGTATAGAGAGAAAAAAGAGGACAGGTACAGTGAAAAATACGAAGAGGGTACAATGAGAACGTTGTGGTGGAGAAAAAAAGGAATAGAGACGGTTACTTATCCGTCAAAAAGGATGGTTGTCGCGTGTCTAGTGATCAAAAGATTTTACACGGACTTCGAGTAGAATAAGTCATGACAGGATGAGATTTCACAATCATGAAAGTACGTTAAGGTCCCAAGTATCTCGTGTTCTCGAAGGTACTATTCTTTCTCATGTCTCTCGTCTCCTACGTATTTTGTTACACATAACTAATTTGAATAAAGTAAAATTATAACACACGTACGTAAACGTGAGTCAACGAAGTCAGTAAAGGATGAGAAACACTGGGATACCTGATGTCGGACAGTCCGAGGAGACAGGTACCCTAGGAGGTCCGTTCTTTTGACCTCACTCAATAGTGCGTGAGGAGGCCCCCTACATGGGTTGGTCCTTAGTTTCAGTCTAGAGGACGTAACGTCCGTTTAAGAAATGACGACTCGGTGGTCCCTTCGGGAGTAAAATTATAATTTATCATACTTCTCTCCTAGTTTCAACTAAGTAAGTTGGAAGTCATTCAAAGTGATCCACGTCTTAAGAACAGGACTCTGACACTACTTTAAGTTTTCTTCATCTCTACTACCAAAGGGGAACTCCTTAAACTAGAGATCATCTTCGGTAATAGTTCCACAGGGGTAAATCCCGTCTTTGTCTAATAAAGTCATTACTTTCGACACTGATAGTTAAATTGGTTTTAAATACCTGACTCAGAAAAATGACTTAACAAGAAAAATTGTTAACTAGGTCAACACATAAAGTCACACCAGTTTTATATCCTTCTAGGATGGGAATCACAAAACACCGTCCTACAGAGTGAAAGAATCAAATGGTATCAATTAGTACGAAAAATTAACTGTATAACTGTATAAAATTATAGTGTATAATTATAAACTTTGATATTACTAAGTTATATTGGATGGACGAAGAATTTCTTGACTTTTTTAAGACTGACAATCCTCAATTTAATGAAGATTCAATTTAATAAATTCAAAGTTTTTGTACTTCATTGAAATCGTATCTCCCGATTGTTTACGTAGTATTTTAATATATAGATATTTTGATCGTGATACGAATGGGGTAAATTTTGATCGTAATACGAATGGGGTATTAAGTCCCTGATAAGTAATGGAAGTGCTCCGTACACATAATGACTAGATAGGTTACTAGGGTGGTCACATCTTTTAGTTAGATTATAAATACAGTGTGTTTTCAATAATTATGATCCTCGTTGGAAATTCTCTAATTTGAATGTTCAAATAAAAACAGATGTACTCCAACACCTACATCAATAGAGGAGTGACTTGAAGTGTAAATTCACAGTAATTAATGAGTTAAAAAAGAAACCCATCTGTCTAACATTAGATATATCTCTTTTTACTAGAGACGAATAAGTTGAGATAGAGACGTCGAAGATCTGATCTTAGACCTTATAAATGTATAAAACAGTTTATTAGTTATTTAACGTAACTTCTGGTAGACAGAAGGAAAAATTCTCAAGTACCTAATGTCTTCTTAGTTATAAAAAAATTACTACAATTAAATTCATTTATTCGTAAAAGTACTCCTAAAGTAAAGATAAGTCATACTTATCTCAACACGTTTGTTATGTCGAATCTCAATGTCTCTTTAAGTGTTTCCTCTTTCGTACTCTAAACCCAGAACTACCTATTACCCCAGTCGGTCCATCTTCCCATCCGTTCCATAAGGTCCGACTTCCCAACTAAAAGTTATTAACCTCTACTTTTTTTTAGAAAAAAAGAATAATCGAAGGAGTAGATCGGTTTCTCAACGTTTTACAACTTATGTAAAGAAAGTTAGTGTATGTTAAGTCCTTCTACGGTCGTACTGGTCTACCTACCAAAAGTCTAAGTGTGAAGTCTTTGTGTACCACGAAGAGACTCCGTTAACACAAGACAAAGAAAATTTTATCGTCCTTCGTATACCCTTGCCCTAACCTAGGCAGTCGATGATAGTTTTCTTCCCACTTCGAAGATTTTATTTAATTTAGTTTTGGATATTTCTTTGTTTTTAAAAATAGTATGAAACTTTAAGATTTCAAAATGTAAACATCTATGTGCCTGTAAATTTTTCTTTCTGAAAAAGTACGTTTGGTGTTAGAGACGATGTCGACAGTTTAGACTCTGGGGGGGGGGGTTTTTTTTTCTCGCTCTGTTCCAGTCACATTACTCTCTCAGACCTTCTTAAAATAACTAATTGTCAATTCATAAAGGTGTGGAATTGTCTTAACGTTTAAAGGATTCTTTACGTTCGCGTGTATTTTACAAAACGGATAAAAAGGAGGTCATAGAAAAAGAAGAGACTCGTGTTTGTAGGTTTGTTTGCATTTTCGTTAATGTTATAGTCTACACATATACTTTTGTAGACGAAATTTAATTCATTGAATCCTTAATACCAACAAGAAACGAAACACATTTCCGTAAAGAGGGACAAAGGACAAACGTAGAATTTCGTTCACAACTCCACTCACCGAAACGTAGTTAAGATTGGTGCTACAAAGGTACTTACTCAAAATATTGGTCCAGTTTAGAAGGATTACGATCTGAATATTAAGATGGTAGTAGACACAAAAGACACTGGTAAATAGAAAAGGGTTCAATAATAATACCCTAAACCTTACTAATTTGTAGTTCCTCTCACGAAAATATTCTAACTTGGGTTCCTTAATTTCCACGAAATCTATCGTTTGGAAGATAAAATTCTTTTGAAAAAAAAAGTTCCTACTGAAAGAAACGAAACATAGGTACGTCTGAGGCACTAGGGTCTATTTCATTTACCAACAGACCACCGAAACTTCAGATAGGAAGTAAAACTGAGGGTGTCCGGACATACTTAAACAGTTATAATTAATACCTCATCACTATATTTTTATTGTAGTAGACAATAAGAGGAAGTAGGTGAGTAAGGTATTCGTAAATAACTGAAGACCCTATCCACAATACCTCGTAAGTTTCTACTTAATCTAGATATAGTACTGAAGTATCTCAAATATCCGACGACCCCCTCGATTCTATATTTATTGATATTGTGTTCCTTATTTCACTATTCATACCATTAGTTCCATGTTTATTTCACAATACCCTCAAGTCTTCTCGTTATCCATCAATGTCTACCGATTGTAAGTGTCTGTAAACTTACTAAAAAGAAAAATCTTATAAGGTCTTTTAGGAAACTGTATCAGTCACAAAAAAAGTTTCAAGTCGTATATTTTAGATGTGTCGATCGTACTCTAAATATAGTGATGGACTATGATTTAGTAGTAGTAATAGTTGTAGTAGGTTAGTAAGTGGAGGAAGGATATGAAATAGTATTGATATCCGTTTTGATTTTTTACTAATGCTATCGTACATGATATAAATAGTAAAAATTACCTTTACGAACGTAAAGTTCAGGATAAAAATACATAGACTTTGAGATTATTTTCGACTAAAATTCTATAAATTTATAATTTATAAAAAAATTTTAAACTATGACCAAAGTTGAATGTCCGTGTTACAGGAGTAGTATAAACCAAAAACTACCTATTTTAGGTAAATATAAAAGTTTAAATGATGAGATTTAACGTAACCTTTGACCTTTCGATCTTTCGACGGTACGATTCTTCAACACACCAAGAATACGATTATATTGAAATTTGTTGACTTCGTACAAAGAACGAATTAAAGAAACATAACACCGTTTGATTCCACAAAAGAGACCTTTTAGGGTACCTGTCTCTTCGGACCATCCGACGTCAGATACACCAGCGATTCTCAGCCTGTGCTGACTCGCTGAAGTGAAAGTGAAAAGTGAAAGTACGTAACCTCTTCCGTTACCGTTGGGTGAGGTCACAAGAACGGACCTCTTAGGGTCCCCACCGCCTCGGGCCACCCGACGACAGATACCCCAGCGTGTCTCAGCCTGTACTGACTTTGCTGAATCGTCGTCGTCGTCGTCGTCGTTCCACGAAAGATTTCGTCATGACTCATCCTTTCTTCATCTTAATAACGGTTTCTTGGGTTCTACTATCTTTTTATCCGAAACACTGATCTACTGTTTCTTTCCTTTACCTTTTTTATTTAGGACTTCTACTACTCTTCGTTTTATAGTCAATCACGTATCTAATTCTTCTGTCAAAAATTTTTCTCATAGAAACTCAGAGAAGTGTACGATAAACCAAGTTCAACGATCTTGTCGTTAAGCTTCTCCGAGTCCGTAACCTAGATATAAGGGAATCAAAGACTTATTTATATGATGTCTCTCAGGATGGTAGTTTATAAATACCTTATTTATTAACAGTAGTAGGAAACATAAAGTCAAAATTTGAGATGTCGTACAAAGTTCTTTATACTTTATCCTCTCGGTCCGAATCGGTCGACAATAAAAGAATGTTACTGAAACATTTCCATAGTGGGGATGAAAGGTCCAAGGGTTTAATTTAGTATCACTGTTCACTTAAACGATTCAATCTTCGTGAACGGTTTTTTTCTTTTAATCGTAATCTAACTACTTCTTAAATATAGAATTAAGGTTGTAATTTATTTTGTACGAGGTAACTTTGTTATCGAGGTTGGTATACGAAACAACCATCTTTTTCCTCGTACATTTGAGGTTTAAAGATCACCGACACGTTTTTTAGTCAAGTCGGTACGTATAAGTTAATATTGTGTGTGTTTTATACTATAACGTTTATTTGTACGAGTATTTATTCGAACAAACGGTATTGTTTACTAAAGTAATAGACTCTTTATCTCCTTGAGTGTAAATTATTTAAATGAAATCGTAGTCCCTAAAGAAACGATTCGTAAGATGACAACTAGTGTAAGGTATCCAAAGTTGAGGGTAGGATTTTGTGCTGACCCTTCGGTTTAGAGAAACGAAGGTTCTTATGACCGGAGATCCGTCGTTTTCCCCAAGGGACCTCCGAGTCAGCCGTTTCTTAAACGGACGTCACGTCCTGTGGGTCCAAGGTAGGGACTCAGTCCTTCTAGGGGACCTCTTCTTTTAGATAGAGAAATCTAAAAGATTATCCACCTAGGCATTTGGATACATACATGACTTCTCAGAACCAGAGTACCAATGTCTCCAAGTCTGAACATCCCCTCAGGTACATGTTTCACTTTCACAATCAACGAGTCAGTGCTGGTTGAGAAACACTAGGGTACCTTACATCTCCCCAGCGCTTCTCCAAGGAGACAGGTACCTTAAGAGGTCCGTTCTTATGACCTCACCCATTGGTAAGGGAAAAGGTCTCCTAGAAAAGTTGTGTCCTTAGCTTAGATCCAGAGGACGTAACGTCCGTCAAAAAAAAAAAAAAAAAAATTGTGAGACTCGGTGATTCACCGTTTCTTTTAATGTAAAAGAGACCTCACCCATCGGTAGAGAAGAGGTCTCATAGCAGAACTGGGTCCTTAGTTTGGGTCCAGAGGACGTGACGTCCTTAAAAAAAATGTAAGACTCGGTGGTTCGGTGGTTCTTTTAATGTAAAAGAGAGGACACTTCAACTCTTACCCTTAGTCTTCACGATAGAGATACAGATCATCCCGAACCTGATCCTTGTTTATTCCGCCTCCAACATAACAGGTACATGTGTCTTATAGGACGTATTAGGTGGACGATATGTTATCCTCGAGAAAAAAAAAAAAAGGTCAGTCATGAATGATTCACGATCTATGACGATCAAAACATGTATAATTGAGTTGATTAGGAATGTTGTTGGAGACTCTCTATCCAAAATGTCTACTTGTTTGAGTCAGTGTCTCTTCAATTTGTCCAACGGTTTCTACTTTGTCGACCATTCACATCTCATTCAAAACTCAGTCCGTTCAGTCGAGGTTTCAGGTGCAAGAGTGGGTGGTAGAGAGGGCGGATGGGGAAACTCTTCCCTTTAACCCTACCCCCGCCCCTCCTCCTTTCTTGCGTCCTCCTCCTTTTCGAGTGAAGAAGACTTTATTAGAAAAAGGTCTTTAAGGAAATGTAAGTACCTAAATCGTCATTTCTTAGGATTGGAAAACGTTTGTTGTGACTTTCAAGTAGTACTCGTTTCTGAATCTGGAACGGTCCCGGTGGACTCAGGACACGGAACCACTACAACCGTCCTACATCGTTCACTCACTGTCCCGTCGGTGGAGAGCAAAGATGGAACCTCGTCGAGAAACTACGGGGTCTAGAGTAATGACATTTTGGAAAAAGGAAGCACGTTACTTGTAGTTGAGTCTCTGTGCTGACTCCCTTCCGGTCCTCCCTCCGGAAGTAAACCCTACACTCCCCTCTGTCTTCTTGCCACAATAACCCTTCTTTTTGCACTCAGTCGTTTTTAGGTCCTTCCTCGTACGGGTTTGTAAAGTAATGAACCTTTAGACCATTAACTCTATCAAAGGTCTGTACAAGGACCTTACAGGTCTCAGAGTGCTTCCAAATAGACTAATCAGTCAATCGAAACTTACGAAACGTAGACCTAAAGGAAGAAGGGTATACTCTGGGAGTCGAAAATTGACTCTCAAACCTTTTGACATATACACTTTTTGGGTTTCACGAAATTCTGTANAGTTGAGTCTCTGTGCTGACTCCCTTCCGGTCCTCCCTCCGGAAGTAAACCCTACACTCCCCTCTGTCTTCTTGCCACAATAACCCTTCTTTTTGCACTCAGTCGTTTTTAGGTCCTTCCTCGTACGGGTTTGTAAAGTAATGAACCTTTAGACCATTAACTCTATCAAAGGTCTGTACAAGGACCTTACAGGTCTCAGAGTGCTTCCAAATAGACTAATCAGTCAATCGAAACTTACGAAACGTAGACCTAAAGGAAGAAGGGTATACTCTGGGAGTCGAAAATTGACTCTCAAACCTTTTGACATATACACTTTTTGGGTTTCACGAAATTCTGTACGTGTAAAAAAAGTTTGAGTAAAAGGTAAACTTCCTAAAACGATTCTTTTCATTTACTATATTTTTAGTCTGGGTTCAAAGAAGATTCTGATTTATACATCTTAAATTAAAACATCTGTACTATTTTGATGTAATCCTACCTAAAGAAATAGTTTTATAACAAAAATATACGTCATTAAAATACCGAAATACAACTCCGAGATCTGATTACAATGTTTCCTTCGAACACGTTACGAAAAATTATCGTTGTTCATCGTTTAGACATTTGACTCTTTACAGTCAAAGAGTCCTTTTTATTATTGTAAATTTACAGACGTTTACAGTTGTATAACTTAAATCTCTCAAATTTTTTTTTTTTTGTATAAACGTTCTACTTGAACGGATTTGATTCTCAGGGGTACCCAGTCCTGTGTGTTTTTTCCCCCCTAGAGAACGGGAGAAGGGATTTTCCTTGAATCCGATAAGAAACGGAGTATGAGGCTTCTATGGTTTGTTTGGTTAAATTTCCAGAGTATCCAGTAGTTCTCGGACCTATCTACGGACAGAAAGACCTCGACTTTCCTCCATCCTTGTATACTTCTCTTTTACCTTCACATAACCATAATGAACTTCTCTCTTCTCCTTTTCATCCGAGTTCTGGACCTTTTCATTTAAGTATGATACACAGTTTCTGTCGAAAGGTGACCAGAAAAGGTGACTTCTTTCGGACCTCTAAATAAGTTCGATGACCTTTTCTCGTCCAAAAACAACCACCCCCACCAAATAAACAAATAGGGATTTCGAAACCCTGTACGTTTTAGTTTAATATGTGATTACTGAAGAAAAAAAATGTATCTTCGTTTCGACTGAACTTAAAAAGGTCGTATACTCTACTTAAAAAAGTGGGTCGTATACTCTACTTCCGTAGAGTATACGAGGGTTTCATTTCTCACTAAAACTTTCAGTGTTAAATCTAGAACAAACGTGACTTAAACCTAATCAACTGGAGAATTTTAGAGGGGATTGGGTAAACACGAAGGAACATTACAATGTACCGTCGATCAGATACCTTACAAAAATTTTTCTGATGGGGTAATATAAAAGTTAAACCTTAAAATTATAGAGTTCTATCTTTTCCCTAACGAACAGAAGTGTACGTTATATAAGTATATTTTAAAATAGTGTTCTAAGGATAGTAGGAAGACTACGTCAAGTACATTTGACTCGAATTGGTCATAATTGTGGTGATTCTTCCTTTATCCAAAACATCTCATTACCTTAACTGTCCTCGGACTAACCAAAATTAATACCTGTACGAACAGTAGATTTTTCTCTTACCCAACTTTCCTTTCTCTTTTCTTCCGTACACCTTAATTCTTTTGGGTTTCGACAAGAATTAGGATGACGTAGAATTTCAGAAGAAAGGTCTGGTATGGACTTCAAGATTTATCGGGGGTCAAACTGCGGAGAGAAAGAACTCAATGTCTGTCAACGTAAGGAATTCTGGTCCCTGACAGTGATACTTTCTCTTCCAAGAGTTCTCCTTCATCGACAGTTCCTACCGATCTGACCTTTACTATGAATAGAACTGTCGCCAAAACTGACATTACCTAATTGGGGTCCTAGTCCCAAACGGATGAAAGTGGAGAAGGATGGAGGGAGAGAAAACTCGTTTACAGATCTAGGGACTCTATAACAAGACAACAGATCTGTAAAAATAAACAGTGTTGACCGTCTCCCCACGATGTCCGTATATCACTCACTGACAGTCCTTAGTGTGATTTGGAGCATGCTACATCTCCTTTTCAGGGACGGTGTGTGTCCTTTAATAGACCAGGTTGTGTAGTTGTCACGGTTCCAACCCCTCGGGTTAAAATTAGGGTGGAATGTGTAGTCTCGTACGGATAACTGACTCTCTTGAATAAAGTGGAGTACACAAGAGCAGTATCAAGACTGTATAGAATCGATACAGAGAAGTCAGTATACTCACAAAAACACTGGGATACCTGACATCGGGTGGTTTGAGGAGACAGGTACCGTAAGAGGTCCGTTCTTATGACCTCACCTGACGGTAAAGGAGGAGATTCGCTAGAAGGGTTGGGTCCGCAACTTGGGAGTAGAGTAATACAAAGGACGTAACCATCCGTCCAAGAAATGGTGAGCGTGGTGAACCCTTCGGGAAACGAGGAAATTGCATTCTATTTACTTGTCACATAGGAAGGCATTTCCTTTATACGAAGACACGATTTCAGAAGGACTCACTATTGTTTATTTTAATGCATATCGACTAAGTCCTCCTCCGAGTACTTACGTACGGTAACAACCTATTATCATTAAACGTCGATTGATTCAGTAGGAACCCGGTCCAACGTACAATCTTAATTGACCTCTCTAAAAATCTTCCTGATCACGGTCCCGGGGTGAGTGACCTCTACGACCAACTTACCCAGAGTAATTTGATCAGGTCAAATTCGGACCTGAATCCACCGAAGGTCTCGAACGGTTCATCAACATTACGTATCAGTCTCTAAACGGTGACTAAGATCGACCGTCCGTGCCGACGATACGGTTGTTTGAGTCTTTAAGTAAGTTCCAGGACGAGGGACCTTTACTCGATCCATGTATTTCAAAGTCCTCAAACGAACGAAAGAGATCTGCAACAACAAGTCAGTGGGTCAACACTGAGAAACGCTAGGGTACCTGACGTCGTGTGATCCAGAGATCAACCGACCCCCGATTTCTTACTTGGGTTTCTAAAGGGATTTCAGATAGTGATGGATGATTATAGGTGGACTTCCTGTGGGTTCTCTTAGATTTGAGACGTTTAAATTTACAACGTGTTAGATCCTCACGGTCCACCCGTGTACCGAGATTGAAAGGTATACACAAATAGGAAAGAAACGTGACACAAAAATATGGGGTACTTCTAATTACGTCGGTTGAATCGAGAACGGACAGTGTAAGATACGGTTTATTCTGTCAAAGTCGTCGTTCCTACCAGTAACAAGTCAGTGAGTCAGTACAGGGTGAGAAACGTTGGGGTACCTGACGTCGTGCGGTCCGAAGGGACAAGAAGTGGTAGAGGTTTTCAAACGAGTTTGAACACAGGTAGTTCAGTCATTATGGTAGGTTAGTAGAGTAGGAGACAGCAGGGGAAGAGGAGGACGGGGATCAGAAAGGGTCGTAGTCACCTAAAAAGGTTGCTCCTACTATACGATTCGGTTTTGTACTCCCTGACGTTTATATAAAAGTTTTTGATTAGAAAGAAAAGAAAGAAAGAAAGAGGGATTAGGTGACCTTGCTCTTTCTATTAGACTACCAAACAGGGGAAATACGGTAAAGGGAGGAAGGTTTACGGTCGGAGATCCGATTCGACATTGTCATTTACACGTCTATGAGAGATGTTTAGACCTCCTGGGGTACTACCTCCAGAAGGACCACAGTAACTTTACAAGTCAATTCACACACGTGTGCACGTCCCTCCCCACGACATGTTACTTCACTCATCTCATCCCTAAGTCGGTAAGGGTCGTGAGGAGAGGGGTGTTAGACGGAAAGTTCAGGTAATGAAGTAGTATCCGTGTCTGGGACAAGGGAGGGTAGGACTTCGCGATCCGAATTTTGATGCGTTTCCTTTAAAACGAATTCCCTTTGTCAAATTTACTTAACCAAATTATAATCGTTTTTATAATAAAGAAATTATTTTTGCATACACATATCACTTCAACTCAGTCAGTTTGAGTTCTTGACATCCTAGTGTCCGTCCCGTTGACCGTGTTTGAACCGGTGTCTCATTTAAAAGTTATTTATCACTCAGAGTGACACCACAAGAGACCGCAGACCCAGGGTGAAGAAAATGGAGAGTAGGTTCCGGGGAGTCCAGGAGACGAGGTCATTGCTTTCACCCCAATCTAGTACGTCTTTATCTTGACCCAGTATGGTGGGTCTTTATCACTGTTGTTATTAACCCCTTTGACCCTTCACTCACAAGTAAGTAACAACGACAACAAGTCAACGATTCAGTACAGACTGAAAGAACGTTGGGGTACCCGACATTCGGGCGGTCCGAGGAGACAGACACCCTAAAGGGTCCGTTCTTATGACCTCACCTAACAGTAAAGGAAGAAGTCCCTTAAAATAGTCTGATCCCTAACGTGGGTACAGAGAACGTACCCGTCCGTCTAAGAAATGACGACTCGGTGGTCGCTTCGGGTAAGTAAGTAATCCTCTTCTTTTTATTCTCCCGACTACCCTTGAAGTCTAATACATGATTTTGTTATAGTGGTCAATAACGAACTGAAAGAAACGAACGAGTTTCTACTTTGTAAAAGTATTAAGAATTCTTTAAGGTTAAAACTTAAAAATCCTCTTTTTTTATACCATATAAATCAATTTAAATGGAAATTAAGACAATCTTAAGAGGGACACTAACCTCAAATGAAAGATCAAAGTACAAAGTTATAACATCCTATACGATGACCTTCGTAGAAACAGACAATTTTTTTTTTCACTTATTAAGAGGAAACACTAACAGTTTAGACTCTACCGGCTGGAAGGTGTGAAATTACTAATGTACACAAACCAAACAATGAACTATTTTACTCCGATTGTTATGGATGGGGGGGTTTCACAACATTCCTAATTAATGAATCCGTATACATTTGGAACCTTTTATGTAAACCTTGTATAAATCATACACGATTTATTTACAAGTGAGTAAAGGTAGAAGTACGTCACCAATGAGTTGTATTTACAAAAATGATTGTCGTTTACTAAAAAATTTTATCTTTATATAATTCCAAAGAAGTTTAGATATAGGTTTAACAACCAAAGAAATAGAACATTTGAAGTGATATCGACGCTCGACGGTAATTGAATTCTTCTTTAGAAGTTTTCTCCCTGTTGTCCCGAAGGACGACCGAGTCATCAAATACTAAGTGAACGGTTGCGTCCAAGCTAGGGACTAGGTCCTTCTACGATGCACAGTGTCTCGTTGCTTCGGGTACGTGACGGTGGTGACGGGGACATGAGATCTTGGTCCCTCGGCTCTAATGACTAGGGTACACGACGTTGATGACTTCGGGAGTGGTGGCTGTCGGGAACGAGACGTTGTTCTCTTTGACGGCGGCATTCAGACGTGCGACGTTGGTCTCAGCGGAGACGAGTGGTGTTGATCTCCTTTCCGGTGTGTCGTTGCTTCTGGGTCGTACCGGGTTTTCTTTTCTTTGTGTGTTTTAATTTATGTATTTTAGAAAATTCTTATCTGTCTCTGATGTGATTTTAAATCATAAAATGTTCATGTTGTATGGAGTCCTAAATCCTAAAAGAAAGAGTCATTCAAGACTGATTGATATTACTTTCCGATAATTGTAAACCTGAAACGTTTCTCTTCGTCGAAAGTTTTGATAGAAGATTTGATAGGAAGATTGAATATAGATAAGACCCCGTTCTATTCTTAGATCCATGTTGACATGAAAGAAGTTAATAAAAGACAGGAAAGAGAGTTCAGAGTATCCTTAGTTATGATTTTAGTTGAATCTCCTTGGGACAAACCTTTGTTCAACTTGGGGAACGAAACCCTTGTCCGTCATCAGAGAAGGTGGGGTTCCCTGTCCCGCTGGTGTCACAAAATTGGGAATCACGTTTGACAAGATCCTTGTCCCTCTCCTGTATGGAATATGGTCTTCCGTACGACTTATAAAATTCACTTAAGTCACGGTATAAAGATGTATCTGTGAGTGTTGTATTGAAGATAAGACCTAATTTATCTTCTTTCCGTCTCCGTAACAACCACTCTGTGTCATCTCAATGACAAGTCCTACATATTACCAAGATCCCGACCAACCCTCTTTTACACAGGTCAAAGACCCGGGTCTTGTCTATTACCAGTTCTTTCATTAAAGTCTACAGGGTGTATTTGTTTTACGTGGATTTGCGTCCATGACATCCCTTACACCCACTCTTTCCCACTTGCATTTTCAGTACGGAAGTGAAAAATTAAGTAGAACTGTAGATTTTCACCAATCAGTTATTCCCTGTCTCGTAATCGTCCAATTCATACAACATTCACTTCTCTAGTTCTGGTTCAGAGAAGGTTAAGACGTCTTTTAAGTTACCACTCTTATAAGTAAAAATTTGTGTTTTCAATTACCCATCAGGTACTCTTATTATCGTATCTTAAAAGAGAAGGTAAAAATAATCTTTGTCTAGTTCATTTTAAAAATTATTTATACGGAGTTTTTATCTCGTTTACAACGAAAATCGTGTTCGAATATGGAAAGGGTTTGACGGGATACAATTAATTTCAACGTTTTTCTTCAAAAAGGGTCAAAATTTTAATACATATTCCTTTCTAACTTATTGTCCTACCCCCGTAGTAATACGATTTTACAACCGACTTTTATCATTCTTTGTTTTGAGGGGTATACGAATTCCAGAGTTGTTAGATAAAAATTTCTACTACCTTTTTTTAAATGTTTCACAAGTACTACCAACGGAAGTTTACCACCATAGTACCAACTTAAAAAGGTCGAAATATCAAGATAAAGACATCAAGTATATTAGATGTACAAAATAAAAATGTCAGGAACCCCCTTATTTTGTTTACAGGATACTATAGTATTATATCTTTATAGTATACGTATAAAGTCAAGGGAATCGCCACTGCAAGTGTAAGACTCTGAGACCGTCGTAAGAGAAAAAAAGGAACGATTTAATTAGTTTAGTGCGGTTCTATAAAAAATAAAGATTTGAGAGTTACTCTCAAATTGAAACTTTGTTCCTTGAGATAAAAAAAGGGGGAAACGACTTGTGTCTCAGACACGAAAAAGACCTTAGATTTACTCTACGGAAGTTGGTTGATTAGAGTTTCCGCCCTCTTGTTCTCGGAGGTATCTCGAGGACCCGTCGTGTCAGTGACAATGAAATTCTCATCGCAAGCGGAGGGGGAGTGTGGGTGTCTGAGAGAAACGTGTCGTTCACGGTTCGTCACTGTAGATGATATCAAAGATCCTGTGCTGCCGGAGACGATATGTCTCTCCCCCTTTCCCTCCCTTTCTTCCGCCCACCACTCCCTCTCTCTCGTGTTTAGGTCGATACAAGGGTCTCCTACTCAGTGAAGGAGGGTTATTAGGACTCTACGACAAATACCGACACGACGACTATCCGACGGGCCGACCCAAAGAGTCGTCTCGACGCCCTCCGCCGTCGGGGGGAACCGACAGGTAATTAGTGGTCCCCGACATGGGCGACGTGTGTCTCACCCTCAAGACGGATGCTCACCGGAGATCGACAGAGGTCGAGTTACTTTACTGGGACACACTTTTGAACAAAATACTCTCTAACCAAATAAACATTGATTTGATGAAGGAGGCAATAAACTATTCGAGTTTATAAACGATGACTATCAGACTCTCACGGTGTAAATAATAGGATAAAGTCACCAACGGATTGAGGAAACCTTGCCTGAGGGAATTGGGAAACTCCCTGCCGTCCTTGAAAATTACCTGGTTGAAGATACACGAAGGTCGTTTCGGTCCCGGTAAAACGTCCGTTAGCCACACCTATCTGATCCTGTGCCCTAGTTTCTCTCCAGCATGAAAGGGGTCGTTCTTGTGTCTGTTGACATCTTCGTCCCCCAGGACCCCCATCCCCAAAGACTTCGGTGGAATTTTTCCTTCCTTTGCATAAGATTGAGTGACTACCTTTAGATTCTGCAGGACACGTCTGCCCAAAATTAAAAAATTAAAAAATAAAATATAACGGTCAATTGTTACAACACTATCAAAGTCCACTTGTCGCTTTCCTAAGTCGGTATGTGCACGTACATAGGTAAGAGGGGGTTTGAGGGAAGGGTAGATCCGACGGTGTATTGTGACTCGTCTCAAGGGACACGACATGTTCTACCCATAAAGAATTCAGCGTTTAATATTCACACAGCACTACTGAAAGACAGAAAAGAATCTGGGGGTTTTATAGTACACACGTCCCGAACGACAGACGTTAGGGTGGCGGAAGACCTAAAACTTTAAACCGGAAAACCTCAGACTCGAGTAAACGTAAACCGTCTTGAACTAAAGGACGAAGATGTCTTCCCCCCGCCACCACTTTCGGAAGTGTCAGGACGGAGTTTCCCGAGTTTCCCGAAAGCCTTGTATAATTTGATACAAAGGTTCTCAAGTTACTTGGTCTTACTCCGTCTAAAGTAACCTTTACTTTTTCTTTATGTCCGAAACAATGTACGTTATGTGAACTTTTTTTTGGGATTTAACTTTAGAGAGAGGACTGTTTGTGCGACTCCGACAAAAAGTCAAAAGAACGAGAGGCCAGCCGATGTGTCTCGGGAGTCACTTACGTCTTCTCCGATTCCTTTATTGGTGAATACACACCGTTTTACAAGGTCGGAACGACTCTAAAAGGGTTTTAGTAATCTGGGTGGTTTTGCGAAAGGTAACCGGTCCGGGTGTGGAAAGAGTAGTCTAAAAGGTGTGAAGGGGTCTGAGGTTCCTAACAGGTAGACATAAACGAGTCTCTCGGTCAGTAACCATCGGTTTTTACATTGGCTCAAATGAGAGTATTTGGTCGCTAGAAGAACTGACAATTGGTCTTTTCTTTTTCTTTCTTTCTTTCTTTTTTTTTTTTTCTCAAATGAAGAATTGAGTAAAGTCCTTCCAGTCGTACACTTACAGGAGTGTAAGGGCGGGGAGTTTTTTTCCTCGACTTAAATCCCGTCGATGTGAGACTCCCACTTCTCTCCACTTGTGCTTCTCCCGGTCGGTCTAGACGAGGCGACACTGCCACTTACCGCTCCCCCAGTTTCCAATTAACTACCTCGGGTGGAGACCAGTGAAGAGCCAGGTCAAGAGTCGTCCACCGGAGGGCCACAGTGACGGGGTTGACGGGTAGTCGCCTTGTTTCTGACCGGGTCTCCCTCCCAGACTTAACAGCAGACGTCACCTAAACATAAGTTTTTGTCGGTTGCTGACGAAACTTATCTAAAGATATAAAGTCACGAGGGTAGAAAAGGAAGTAGAACAAGAACAAACCATCAACAAAAATACCACCACCTTTTGCGTACTTGAGATGGGAGAATTCAAGAATTCATATGTCATGTCATGACAATTATTATTCGTAGTCCGACATGTCGGACAGAGGTTTTGAAACCTCCTGACTTTTAGAAATGGGAAACTTGTCGTTCGTTGAGGATGAAGGGGAGGGGACGGGGACTGTTGGTAGGGGGATACAACACAAAGTTATTCCGACTGGTAAGAACCTTGGAGTACATGAACCTTAGAACGCCATCAACAGGAAGACACTGATCAAATAAAAGAATCGTACTACAGGAGAGCCAAGTAGGTACCACACCGTATACCGTCTTAAAGAAAGAAAAATACCGACTTATTATAAAGTGCATATATACACGTATATACATGACTCTGTGAGTCAGCACAGACTGAGACACCCTGGGGTACCTGATATCGGGTGGTTCAAGGAGACAGGTACCTTAAAAGGTCCGTTCTTATGACCTCACCCAACGACAAAGGAGGAAGTCCCCTAGAAGGGCTGGGTCCCTGACTTGGGTGTAGAAAATGTAGAGAACGTAATCGTCCACCTAAGAAATGGTGATCGCAGTGGACTCTTCGTGTATATGTAAATATTTATAGTCGAAATAGATAATATCGAGTGTAAAATAAATAGGTCAGTAGACAGAAACCATAAATCTAACGAAACGGATAAAATTTATTACGAAGTTACCTGTACCCTCACGTTTATAGTATTTAGGCTATCCCCAATTATAGGTATTATGGTGTGCCTTGAGGATGTTGAGTTATCGTTTTTTTCTTTTGTTTATTGAACTAAAAAATTTTACTCGTTCTCAGATTTATCTGTAAAAAGGTTTCTCCTGAATATTTGCCGGTTTACATATCGTTTCCTACGATTGTAGTTATCAGTAGTTCTTTTACGTTTAGTTTCGGTGTTACTTCATGGTGGAGAATGGACAATCTTTCAGTAATATTTTGTTGTCGTTATTATTTACTATTATTGTTCATAACCACTCCTACATGTCTTCAACCTTATGACAATGTGACAAGCACCCTTTCATTTTACTACATCGGCGACATCTGTTTTCAAAAATTTTTAAATTTTTAACTGGACGATATACTAAAACATTAGGATAAAGAACTACAAATAGGTTTTCCTAACTTAAGTCCGGGAGTTTCTCTATGGACGTGAAGGTCAAGTAGCTTTGTAGACCAAAAACAACCAAACAAATAAATAAATCTTTAAGATAGGTACGTCTGGAATGTAACATCATTCACTTTACTTCACTACCACCCGACCTCTTCCTTAACTCGACCCAGGTCTGTGAACCCGAAATCATTGAGGTTAGAAATAACCGTTACACTGGAGTTCATGAAACCGGTGGACTACGTTTATGAAACCGGTGGACTATGCTTCTTGACGGAGTAACCTTTTCTGTGACTACGACCTTTTCTATCTTCCGTCCTCCTCTTCCCCTACTGTCTCTTACTCTACCAACCTACTGTAGTGGATGAGTTACCCGTTCTCAAATTCGTTTGAGACCCTTAACCACTACCTGTCCCTTCGGACCGTACGAAGTCAGTGTTTCTCAGTCCGTGCTGACTCGTTGACTTGACTTGACTGGAGTCCATTTAAGAACTAAAGGAAAAGAGATTTTCCTGATATTAGCGTAGATAGAATTCCCTACAAGTCTCTTAATTAACCCTACTGAACCCAAAATCTTTAACATCTCGTGATCCGTGTATAGATAATATTGTAGTCACTTGTTTTGTTTTAAGATGACTAGAAAGGGGGAAGTGTTTTATCCCTTTCTTTTTGAGACGAAATCTTATACTCAAAAGATCGGAAGTAGTTAAGACCTAGCAAATGACCTAACATTGAGTGAACAGTACACAGAAAAACAGTACATCTATGTATTTCATAAAATACGAATTTTTTTATGTCACATGTTCTTCCGTAAATATACACACATACACATATTGTATGATTATATAATTCAATAGAACCGGTTTGGAGAATTTTAGGTACACGGTAGGAGTACATTATTTAACTAAAAGTTTCATCAAAAATTTTATATGACGATACAATTTTTGTATGGACTATTAACGAGAATGAATGGGAGTCGGTCACTCAGTGTCCAAGGGCTTATTTTGTGATTGGTTCCAACTTTGTCGATACTGTATCTTGCTCTTCAAGAGGATCGGTTCGTCAGGTCGTGCCTACAAGGTAAGGGTGGACACGGTTCCCTCTTCTTTCCCCTCCCACTAGAGAGGGCTCTGCCGTGGGAAATCAAGTGTCCTATCGAAACCGTCGAGAAGACGCAATGGGTAAGGTGATGTGACACCAGTCAAGTCACCGTGTTGTTACCAATGGTCTTACAGTTCTGGAGAACCCCCATATTTGATGTGTGTCGACTTCAATTAAAGGACGGGTTCCAGTATAATGAACCGATCGAACCAACAAGGAAGGTTCCGGAAGGCCAACGGAAAGCTAAGTGTCACGGACTACATATACTTAATGTAGCCTTTCCGACAAAAACGACAACGACAAGAGTATGGATTTGGATATAAGGCACAGGTACTCCACTTGGACGGTACAGAGAATCATGGAGAACTACGACTCCGAATAGTCGAGACATAGGAAAGATCAGGTGCTATGGTGTCTCAGAGTCCTGTTATCAACTCTAAACCACAATTTGAGTTAAACCTCAATCTATAACTGAAAAGTCAGATATCGAGACTGGAACCCATTGAATGAATTAGAGTGTCTTGCAGTCCAAAGAGGATACATTTTGTCCTTTTTAAAAACACATTACAAAAACACTTTAAAACACACTGTTCCATACATCTGGCGTATCCGTTCACGTTCCGTGCACATTCGAAATAATAAAAAGAAAGACAGGTTTCATATACAAGAAAAAATAATAAATTTTTCGGTGTACTTCTTACTGTGTTTTGAGGACACTTAAAATTTTATTCTACGTTCTAAACTCTCTACCTACAAAATTTGTACACGATATGAAGAGACCCGATGCGAAAGTTCAAAAGTAAAAATAAAAAGGGTGGATAAAGTCTCCTTTTAAAATTCTTCGTGATACGTAATCAAACCTAAAATGGTTAATGTTCACTATCTTTGTAGTCGACTTAATCTGTGTTCACTTTTTACCATAAATTACCAAGGGTAACGACTTTACATATCCCTACCTTAAGTCCGTATCGACCTAGGTCCTAAGTTTACGATGGTACATTATTCTAAAATTGTTCGAGGATAATATGAAATGAACTTCTTAAAAAAAAAAGTAAGGAATATTGAGATTAGACCTAATTAAATGAAAAAAGGGTAAAAGACAGAGAGAAAAAAGAAAGACAGAGACATAAAATCATTCTTTCAGGACACTCTAGTGTCGTTAAGACTGAGTGATCACAGTAGAAAAAGCTTAAGCCAAATTTAAAGTTAAAAGGGTATTTACCGGGACGAACAAGATAAAAATAGTACGACCGTGATTGAATTTTTGGGTACTCTTACGACTTCTTTTAAAATTAGACTGTCACATCAGTGACTTTATAATTCACTGTCCATATACAGTGTTAGAAGTCAGTTTTTTAATTCCTCCTAAGGACGAAAAAGAGTGGACAAAAGAACTAGGAATATACTTCCACCACTTATTTCCTATCAAAAATCTCCTCCTTTTTAGTTTTGAACTTTTAAAATTTGTTACTGATGACAAAATTTTGTAACAGGGTAGACTAGATTTTATAAAGTAGACTTACATAAACGTAAGTAAATATAAAATAAATAGAAGGGTCCGGTACGATCACCATTTCTTGAACGAACGGTTACGTCCTCTGTATTTTCTACACCCAAACTAGGGACCCAACCCTTCTAGGGGACCTCTTCCTTTGCTGTTGGGTGAGGTCATAAGAACGGACCTTTTGAGGTACCTGTCTCCTCGGACCCCCGATGTCAGGTACGCCAGCGTTTCTCAGTCTGTACTGACTTCACTGAATCGTGCGAACAAAATGGTCGTATTGACCGTATAAAGGAACTGTTATCTTACTCAAAGGGTTCCTTTTGTCATAGAAGAAATAAAAGTGTAACTAACGATTTCGAATCGTATCATCGACCGTATCTTACCCTCCAATTTTATATACTTATATAAAATAAAATGGGGGTTTAGTATTCATTATAGAGACAAGTTTACAGTAGTGTGTAAAAGTTTCCAATAAAAGATTTTACTACGAGAAAATTAACACATTTTACCTATTTAATTTTATCTCTTACCCTATAGGGACTACCATGTCACCTAATCTTAGGTAGACGGTTACACTCCCTGGTTCCTAAACTAGGTACTAGACCCTTTTACGGTGCACGGACCCTCGTTGATTCGGACACGCGGCGTTGAAGACTCTGACGCGAGATCTGGGTCCTCGACGGTGACGACTCGGTCACAGGACGTCGAGGATCTGGACGCGTGGACCTCGGACCCGAGGCGTTATTCTCTTCGGTAGTCTTACTCTTTTGGTGCGTGTCGTTATTTCTCGTCGGGGGCGAGTGACGAAGATCTCTTTCGTATGTACCTCGATGTTCTGAGTCACGTCGGTTTTTATTATTATTAATTAGTTTTGTTATTTATTTATACTTTATATGTTTATGTCTTTGTAAGAGACATTTCTCTTGTCATCATTTTAAAAGTTGAAACGTCCGGTGGGTCAGGTAACGTTGATTGGTGGCAACCCTTTCGTTGGGGTCTGTTATGTATTCACTTAACCATAATGACATAAGGTTGTCTGTAAACCGGAAATAAATGTTTTTGTTCAACGTGAGACCGAAACCGGGTTCCCGGTACCAAACGACTGGGGACAGGATTTTTATTCGTCTTCCATACACTTCATTTGAATGTGAAAGATCCCACTGGATTGTAATTCCAACGGCCCCTGGCCTTCAAAGGGTCCTGGTCGCTGACAGTCAAACTTTTCCTCCTGTTAAGACTCTTTTGACCCTACTCGACTAGTGAGATGAAATGATCTAGAGTAAGTAAGTAAGTAGGTTGACAAGTAAATTACAACTCATGGCTGATTGTGACTTGGTTGTTTCGAAGTTTAATTTTACTTCGTGAATGGTAAAAAGATCTAAATGTTCCGTCCTTCTCTCTGTGTCTCTATCTCTTGTCTACACACCTGAACTACCCACCTCCCTCTTCCCCACCCTACTTGACCCCCTGACCCTGGCTGTATCCATATGACGACGACGACGACGACGACGATTTAGCGAAGTCAGCACAGACTGAGACATGTGATTGTACACACTTTATCTATCGATCACCCTTGGACGACATCTCACGTCCTTCGAGTCGAGTCACTGCTGGATCTCCCCACTCTACCCCGACTCACCCACTCACCCTCTTAATTCTCCCTCCCCTATATGCATATGAATATCGACTAACTGAAGTAACATGTCGTCTTTAACTGTGTGGTAACATTTCGTTGATATCGGGTTAAAAAAATTTTTTGTCGTCTACCTAATAGATTTCTAGTATACTGTACATTGAAATTTTGCTTAACATTTTCCGTGATAAAAATGATGTAATTCAAAATTTTGAATCCATTGAAATTTTACTTATCCGACGCCATTTATAGTTACATTTTATTATTCTATTATGAATTTTTTTTATGTCACATTGTTATATTTGAAAAATCGAATGTAGTATGTGGTCAAGAAGTGAATTAGACAAAGTGATTGTGTACAAAATAAGTCCGTTATTTACTACAGAAGGACAGTATTTTTAGGGTTTAATCTGAAGAAATATCCGTTCTTTAAACTGCTCCTACGGTTCGTACGAATCCTTTTAGGGTCGCTGAAGTACTAAGTAGTAAACATAACTTTTAATCTTCCACTCTTTTAACTCTCCTTTTTTTCTGAGTGATTATTCCTAATTTTTGTTTACTAAGTAAAGAATTTGAAAAAAGTCTCTTCGTTTAATGTCCGGACTGTTTGGTATTAATTCCGTATTCTCCTTAATACCCCCTAACTCTCCACTTCTTCTTCCGGTACAAAGCTGAATTTATAGTTAAAATAAATTGTAATAATTTTAGGCGAGAAAGGACGATGTTTAAGAAAGTCAAAGACTTCAGTTATAAATAACTTTTCCCTTTACTTTATAATCTTGAATGTATATATTTGGTTTACCTTAATTTGTACTCTTCTTTATATGTATCTCAAATTTTATTACAAGTATACGTTTGTGCATATTCTAAAAATGGAACTTTTATCTTCCCTCCGAAGTTCAGATTCTCAGTTCTCTTGTCATTTACGTGTGTAGAGAAAGAGGGGAAGACGTTAGACTCACGAAGTTCTTTCGAAGACTTTGACAGAAACGAGACTTGTCTCAAAGTGAAGTCTATCAAAACTTTAGACCTCTTCTTTTACTGTGGTTAAAAATAAGGTTCGTAAGTATATCATTTTTATATTAAAAAAATTTTCGAGTTGAATGATCTTATAGAACTCTGACCTAACTTACTGAAATTTTATTTACAAACGAATCGACTAATAATTAGTCTTCACGTAAAATAAAATGATGAAAGGTAAAACAACGTACAAAATAATTTTACTGTACTCTCTTGACATGAAAAGGAAGTTATTTAAGTCAGTATTGGTGTTTTCTTGGAAAGTCGACTTATCGCAAAAATAAAATATAGTAACTTGTACAACTTATCTATCACACATACTTAGATCTACGTAATCCATACGTAATTAACTCCCGTTTCCCCAAGGCAAAAAACGAAATCTTAAAATTAAAGTAAGTAAACATTAGACCATCTCCTTCGCTTGTCGTATCGTCATTGTAAGTAGTTACTCTTGTCCCATTTTTCACTAAAGTTATCTCAGACTCACGTACTCGGATTGGTTTACTCCGGTCGTCACAAGTGTGAGCGAGGGTAAGAGAGTCATTATTGTCTAATAAGTACTTTTTGAAATACTAGTAAAATAATCGGTAAGAACAGTCTCCAGATCATTGAAATTAAAGTCCCAGAAACTGACACCTTCTTTACCTTCATATTTTTACATTTCCCCCGTGAACACCAGACTTACACAAGGTACGTCAATCGGATAGGGGGAAAAGGACGACCTCTTGTAGGTTTTCGTTGTTCCTCTTACCCTTTGTTTTTACGTTTGAAGTAAAAGTCGTTTTCATTCTCTGTCGAGTTTGGAGGTCTCGGGTTTTCTCCACATTCCCGACGGTTTTCGTCACCTCTGGTTTGTCCTGTCTCGTCCCCGACTCACCTTCCTTCGACCCTCTTTTACGGCGTGTCACTTAAGGGACCGTCCTCCGGTTCCTCGTCGGAGACGTCTATTGTCTTTCTTCGTTTTACTGTTGAGAGTCTACACTACCCACGTCACATTAGTAATTTAGATCTAGGAACGAACGCTGTGTTTCAATTCGTTTTCTTCGATATGACGTGGACGTAATTGAAACTCTGTGTCTTCTCCCTCCAGATTTATTTCTCGGTGAGTTTTTTAACGGTATACGTGTCTCTTCGTCAAACAGAATACTGTTACCCCAATTTCCATCAGAAGCGTGACAGAGTATGGACGGACATAGGTACCTAACCACTCTTCGTCTTTGATATACTTGGTTGTACGTTATAACGGTGACGGACCTCGGGACGAGACCAAGGAGAAGGTGTAGACTTTTAAGGTCGTTAGTAACCCAGGTCTTTCTACGTGGAAAAAATTGCTCACGTTTTCGTTTTTGTTTTTACTCTATGATGTTCCTTTTCTTTTTTTTTTCTTTATTTTTTCATTTATAGGTTCTTATGAGTGGACCCTCCGTCGTATCGTATCAGTAATTATGTCACCTTAGACCTTTGTCTGACACATGAATTTTTAAGGACCTCATCCAATTAAGTATAGAATCACGGAGTAAAAGGAGTCAAACATTTTGCCTCAAATTCAACAAAGTATGACGTACCCCAATATTACTACTAATTTACTTGATTGTAAATATTTTACGAATCTCATTACTGTCTTGTACAAATTATATCTACTATTAAAAAAATTTTACTATGATACAAATGACACTAAATTTTTTTTATTAAACTCCTACATTAACAGTGAGACTTCGTTTTGGTGTTTCGTCTATATGTTCTTATTTTCCTTTGTTACAACTTTATACTCATCCTTTATTTTTGACTCGATCATAACTAGTCCCTTTCCTCATAACGAGAAGGTAGGGTGGGATTGACAGATGTAAACAAACTAAGAATCAACGTGTCTATTTATATCTGTTAAAACGACGACGACGATGATTCAGCGAAGTCAGCACAGGCTGAGACAAGTTGGGGTATCTGCCGTCGGGTGGTCCGAGGCGGTAGGGACCCTAGGAGGTCCGTTCTCGTGACCTCACCCAACGGTAAAGGAAGAGGTTACGTACTCTCACTTTTCACTTTCGCTTCAGTGAGTCAGTACAGGTTGAGAATCGTCGGGGCACCTGACTTCGGATGGTCCGACGGGGCAAGTACCCTAAAAGGTCCGTTCTCATGACCTCACCCCACGGTAGCGGAAGAGATATCAGTTAAGAATGATGGTGGTGACCCAGAAATAAGTGTCACGAGAAACCAGAAAACCTCTAAGATGATCTAAATACGAGAACGGATAATAACGTACTCTTTATGTTAAACAATCGAAATACGAATTTATAGTTAAATCAACCCATATTTGGAACAATATGGAAATTTTTTCCCTAGGAAATTTTTTCCTATATAGGAAATATAGGAAATTTTTTCTTTTTTTTTTTTTCCTGAAAAAAAGGAATTTCTGACTTAATCCATTACACCTCTTCAGACATAAGTTGGAATATGTTTGAAGAGGTGTAATGGATTGAGTCGTAGTATTTTGATTGGGCTTGTTTTCGGAAATTTTTAGTTTGTTTACATCCGTCAATCCCACCCTACCTTCTCCTCATTTAACACACACACATACACACACACACACACACACACACACACACACACACATTTTGCTGATCAATTTCGTACCTCTCCTTCTTCCTTTTTTTCGTCTGTCACTGTTTACGATTAAAGAGTAGACATAGTTAGTTCTAAGTTTCTTATAATAAATTTCGACTGTTTGGTTCATTATGGTCATATTAGGATAGATTTTTTCTTTTCGTTTGAGAGTCTTTTAAACTCGTTACCCAATTTTAACCCACCACCTCCTTTCTCTCTCTTTCCCCCTTTTCTATTGTTTTATATAACAAAAGGAACCATAGGGATCATCCTTTCATTATTCACAACAGATGACTTTATCTTAGGACTTTCTACTACGACACTTTCATGATGGGAGTTACACAGTTGTTTAAATCTTTTGA
Organism: Capra ibex; assembly: GCA_006410555.1. Classification (NCBI taxonomy): domain Eukaryota; kingdom Metazoa; phylum Chordata; class Mammalia; order Artiodactyla; family Bovidae; genus Capra; species Capra ibex. Next base: position 22,400,067 of record SJYO01048061.1, on the reverse strand, counting down.
ATCGTCACCGGTGTCCTGACTTTTTCCAGTCAAAAGTCAGGTTAGGGTTTCTTTCTGGTACGGTTTCTCACAAGTTTGACGGTATGTTAATGAATAAAGTGAAGGATCGTTCCATTATAAGTTTTAGGAAGTTCGATCCAAAGTCATCGTACACTTGGTTCTTGAAGGTCTACATCTTTTCCATCTCCTTGGTCTCTACTTTAACGGTTACAGTCAACCTAGTATCTTTTACGTTCCCTTTAAATTTTCTTTTAAATGAAAATGAGGCAATTAATACGATTTCTGAAACTTACTCACCTAGTGTTTTTTTTGGACTTTTTAATAAATTCTCTATCCTCATAAGTGAAAGTGAAAGTCAAGTCAAGTCAGCGAGTCAGCACAGGGTGAGAAACGTTGGGGTACTTAGTGTCGTGTGGTCTGGAGGAACAGGTAGTGGTTGAGGGCGTCAAGTGAGTCTGAGTGCAGGTAACTCAGTCACTACGGTAGGTCGGTAGGGTAGGAGACAGTAGGGGAAGAGGAGGACGGGGGTTAGGGAGGGTCGTAGTGTCAGAAAAGGTTACTCAGTTGAGAAGCGTACTCCACCGGTTTAATGACCTCAAAGTCGAAATCGTAGTAAGGAAGGTTTCTTTAGGGTCCCGACTAGAGGAAATCCTACCCGACCAACCTAGAGGAACGTCAGGTTCCCTGAGAGTTCTCAGAAGAGGTTGTGGTGTCAAGTTTTCGTAGTTAAGAAACCACGAGTCGGAAGAAGTGTCAGGTTGAGTGTAGGTATGTACTGGTGTCCTTTTTGGTATCGGAACTGATCTGCCTGGAAACAACCGTTTCATTACAGAGACGAAAAGTTATATGACAGATCCAACCAGTATTGAAAAGAAGGTTCCTCATTCGCAGAAAATTAAAGTACCGACGTTAGTGGTAGACGTCACCAAAACCTCGGGGGGTTTTATTTCAGATTGTGACAAAGGTGACAAAAGGGTAGATAAAGGGTACTTCACTACCCTGGGCTTCGGTACTAGAAGTAAAAGACTTACAACTCGAAATTCGGTTGAAAAAGTGAGAAGAGAAAGTGAAAGTAGTTCTCTGAAAAATCAAGGAGAAGTGAAAGACGGTATTCTCACGACAGTAGACGTATAGGCTTCAATAACTATAAAGAGGGCCTTTAGAACTAAGGTCGAACACAAAGAAGGTCAGGTCGTCCCACTGTTATATGTCGGAACTGCATGAGGAAAAGGATAAACCTTGGTCAGACAACAAGGTACAGGTCAAGATTGACAACGAAGGACTGGACGTATGTCTAAAGAGTTCTCCGTCCAGTCTACCAGAGCATAAGGGTAGAGAACTTCTTAAAATTGGTCAAATAACACTAGGTGTGTCAGTTTCCGAAACCGTATCAGTTATTTCGTCTTTATCTACAAAAAGACCTTGAGAGAACGAAAAAGGTACTAGGTCGCCTACAACCGTTAAACTAGAGACCAAGGAGACGGAAAAGATTTTGGTCGAACTTGTAGTCCCTCAAGTGTCAAGTACATAACGACTTCGGACCGAACCTCTTAAAACTCGCAATGAAATGATCGTACACTCTACTCACGTTAACACGCCATCAAACTCGTTAGAAACCGTATCGGAAAGAAACCCTAACCTTACTTTTGTCTGGAAAAGGTCAGGACACCGGTGACGACTCAAAAGGTTTAAACGACCGTATAACTCATATCGTGAAAGTGTCGTAGTAGAAAGTCCTAAACTTTGTCGAGGTAACCTTAAGGTAGTGGAGGTGATCGAAACAAGCATCACTACGAAAGATTCCGGGTGAACTGAAGTGTAAGTTCCTACAGACCGAGATCTAATCACTAGTGTGGTAGTACTGATAGACCCATTTTCGATCATTTTGTCTTATACGGTATTTTAATACGGTTTACTTTAGTTTGTATAAAGATACCGTATTTCACTGTAATTTTAAAAATTTTCCGAAAGTACAACTTAGTATTTTGTTTTAAATTCTCTACATGGTTTTTCTTTTTCCAAAGGTCTTTACATCTTTTGTTTGGTTTGTGATTACAATTCATTTCCTTTAGCCATACTGTCAGAAGTATTCTTTAACTTCCATTTATTTTACGACTTAGTCCCATGGACGGGGTTCCCATTTAACATCTCTTTTTGTTCCCTTACTTCTAGTTTTCACTCCTGTCATCGATACAGACTCGTTTCTCTTCTCCATTTCCGACTCTGCAGAGTTTTTTTAACTGAACAAGACTTAATATTACGTTTTTCCACATTAGTAAAACCCTCCTTTAAAAAAGAGATATCTTTTGAGAGGAAAGATTTATGTGGCAATCTGATATTGTACGAAATTTTTCATATCACAAATAGAACCGTCTTACCCACACACACACACACCACAACAGTAATTTAATAAGGGGTGTTTTTTAATCCACGTGTCTGAATCATCTCATATTTTCAGTTATACTTCCTCTAAGTGTACTTGACGTCGTTTACACCGAAACTCGGGACTAATCCCCTGATTCATAGAACGGATATTACCGTTTATATACTTTTATAATAAAATATCCGTTTGATACAGGACGAGAGGAAAGTTTAAATTTTTCTATAAATGGTAAAAATAATTATCTTCTGTTATAAACGGGGTGATTTATTTGCCTGTGAATTTTTATAGTCAATCTTCGGATCTGTCTTAAAATCGAACGTTCCTCAAAACGGAATGAAGTCATCCGAAACCTTCCCCCCTTCAAAAAGTTGGACTTTCTTTAATTTTATTGAAGACGGTCAGTAGGACCCTTCTAGCTTAAGGACTCCCCCTCCCCATGGAGACTGTCCTACACAATAAGACCACACTCTCCTTTTTGAAGGAGGGGAAAGGATGGCGGGAAGTCACTCGGGGAAAAACCCATGTCTCGGTCCAAGGACCCCTCACCATCGAGCGGAAGGTGTCTGTCCCTCTACCTTTCCTTGAGGTCTTCATGGAGATACCCCCGACTCATGACACCTAAGATCGTCGTTGACTTCGATTGAACCCAAAATCCCGGGGAAAGTTGAAAAGAGTACGGAAGGCACCAGAACAGTTATAATATCGTTATGGAGTCAGGACAATGTCACTTAAGACCTTCTTTGTAGACGGGTTCGAACCCCTTATACCAGGTCCGTTTTTCTCGTCCCCACACTCCCTGTGAGCCAGAGCTCTGTCACTCTACAATGGAAGGTATCTCCTCGTACCCAGGTACTTCGACGGTAACGTTGGGTCCGTTGTCCTGAGGTCTCCGGAAGCGGAAGTAAGAGATACCGAAGATTTCGACCTTTCCCGACCTAAGTTACACAAGTTACACGAGTCGGTGAGTCAGCACAGGCAGAGGAAACTTCGGGGAAACATCGGGAGGTCCGAGGATACAGGTACCTTGAAAGGTCCGTTCTTATGACCTCGCACCCTGAAGGGACCACCAGGTCATCGATTTTCTGAGACCCGAGGGTCACGTGCCCCGGGTCAAAGGTAGGGACCGATCCCTTGATCTAGAGTGAACGACGTTTCTTCTAACTTCTAGGGTTCACGACGTTGGTTCTGGGTTGTGTCGGTTTGAAAAAAAAAAAAAATTTCTTACGAACTCATCCGACGGTAAAAGATGAGGTCCCCTAGAAAGGATGGGTGCCTAGTTTCGGAGTCGAGAACGTAGAGGACACAACCGTTCGTAAGAAATGGTGATCGGGGTACCAACCTAAAGGATGGCAGTTTACCTTACAGTCGACGTGACTGTAAGACTAGTCCCTTAGCCTAGTCAGTTCCCTTCGTACTATAATGTCCGTACACTCTCCGATTCTCTTCTTTTGTACAGAGTCTCTTTACTTCAGTGACCGGGTTTGAACTCTCTTAGACTCCGACCGGACAACCTAAGACTACCGGTACGAGAATTACCGACACTATGTACTATGGGAGAGACGGAGTGAAGATCCGAACCACATTCCTAGTCTGTACTCGATAAAAAGTTTTCGTGAACTTATTGATATTTTACACTATATCTATATATTCAATAACACAATGAGTCGATACCGTCTGAACCGAAGTGACATCTCTTTCTCTTCTATAGAATTAGTCTCATCCATATGTTCGGTAAGTCTTCCGTTAGTTAAACAAAGAGAAGACAGAAGAGGTCCTGTCTTTGTTTACGTCAGGTTTTGGTAAGGTACTTTCAGTCATCTACATAAGTTTCAGCGACGTAAACGACCACAGACGGACTTGACTAGATCCGGGGTTCGGAGAACCGAAGAGTTTTGGTATAACTGGAATACTCTGAATAAAGTGTACAGTGGAGAGGACCCTTAGAAGAGTTGATTGGGGTGGAGACAGGGGTTGGGTATGCGTGTGTGGTCTGAATTACCAACACGATGGGGACCTCTTCCTTTACCGTTGGATGAAGTTATAAGACCGGACCCTTTAGGGTACCTGTCTCCTCGGACCGTCCGATATCAGGTACTCCAATGTTTTCTCAGTCTGTACTGAATCGCTCATTTGTTGTTGGTGAGTTGACACAAGTATGGAGATCGGAGCACATTGGACTACACGAAAGAGGGAAGGTGACCGGACACGACAGGAAACACGTGTCAATGTTCGGAATAAGAGGGGACTTGTCGATCCGATCTTGTCACAAATTTTTGGATGATCCGCAAATTATTACCAACTTGTAGAACCGTCCTGTTACTGAAACGGATTCACTAGTCTCGAATACAACTACGGACTTCCACTAAATCTACCTTCTTTTGTGTGTAACTAGGAGATTTAAAATTCTATAGTGTCATAATATGACTCTAACACTACCGGTGCGTCCACAACTCAAAGATAAAGTGAGTCCAAAGATTAAAGCAAAAACAAGTATCATTGCTAATATCTGGTGTCTTACTGTCTACAACCGAAAACAACCCTCCCTCTCAACTCGTTTTACAACTGTTCGGTCTCCGGTCTTATACTCTATTCTCTTTCGTCCATCTTCTTATAAAGTCCGTCCTACAGTCATGATAATCCACCTCCTCCGTTCCCGGTCCATTCACACGGGACTCGTCCAGTTCTCAAGGTCTACATTACACGTCACCAAGCACCGTCTTCCGGACCGACACGTCACTATTTCCGAAAAGAGAGGACAGAACGGCCTCTTCCGTCACCGTGGGGTGAGGTCATGAGAACGGACCTTTTGGGGTACCTACCTCCTCGGACCATCCGACGTCAGGTACCCCAGTGATTCAACCTGTGCTGACTCGTTGAAGTGAAAGTGAAAAGTGAAAGTATGTAACCTCTTCCTTTACCGTTGGGTGAGGTCACAAGAACGGACCTCTTAAGGTCCCTGCCCCCTCGGACCACCCGACGGTAGATACCCCAGAGTATCTCAACCTGTGCTGACTTCGTTGAATCGTCGTCGTCGTCGTCGTCGTCGAGGACAGAACGTAACTACCGTTGGGTGAGGTCATAGGAACGGTCATCTTAAGGAACCTGTCCCCTCTAACCGACCAATCAGGTACCCCAGTGTTTCTCCACTCACTTCGTTGAATCGTGCGTGGTGACTATTTCTCATCCGACTATAATTTGTGTCTAGATTACGTTAGTGGTCCTTCTGTTTAAATGGTCTTCTCTCTAATCTTAAATGTTCTATGAATTCTCTGGTCCTTATACTAAAGAGTTCTTTTTATGGTATTTTATCAAATTGTCTTTTTGACTTATACGTCTTATTAAGGTCCTTAGTACCTTCGACTTATTTTCTACGGTTTTTGACTTTATGTAGTAAATAGTCTAAGGCAAGAAACTAGAAATTTCGGGGTTAGGATGTAACTGACTCTACAAGGTCCTTATAAAATTGGTGTTCAAGTTTTATAAAACAGTTATAAAAGAGTACTATAAAGGATTTGTTGGAAACGCCCTTTTTCGTTTTAAACAGTAGTACTGGTAAAATGTCAACACCTTTATGGTCGAAGTTTCAGTGTCCCTCGACCAGACCCAAAGACTCTAGATGGTCAAACCCAACATAAATGAAATTAACATTAACCGAAGGGAACACCGAGTCGACCATTTTTTAGGCGGACGTTACGCCCTCTGGACCTAAGCTAGTGACCCATCCCTTCTAGGGAACCTTTTCCCTTTTCGATGGGTGATGTCATAAACCGGACCTCTTAAGGTACCTGCCATATCAGGTACCTCAGCGTTTCTCCACCTGTACTGACTCCCTGAAAGTGAAAGCGAACGAAAATTAACATCGACTGGTCAGACTCTTCAAAGACAGTTTGTCCATGTGAAAGAATGGTCCATCATACGACTGAAAAGTATCCCAGTCCTACTCCAGACTACTTGTATGTCTTGACGTCTATCCAAGACCTCTTAAACACTATTTTTCTTAAGAGACTTGAACCACAACAATATGAACATTGTCTTTTCTATCACTTCCTGTCCCTTCGGACCACACGACGTCAAATACCCCAGTGTTTCTCAGACTGTCCTGAATCCCTGATTTATTGTTGTCGTGGTTGTCTTTTCTGTCTACTCTTATGTTTTGGGCTTTTAAGACAGATAAGAGCTTTCTTTCACTTCAGTGAGTCAACACAGGCTGAGAAACGCTGGGGTACCTGACATCGGATGGTCCGAGGAGGGAGGTACCCTAAGAGGTCCGTTCTCATGACCTCACCCAACGGTAGTTTTTTAAGGGGGTTAGAAAATACCAGGAAGAAGAAAAAAAGAGGCATCGTAAAACAATATTACCCAAATACCATTGAATGAATTTGGAAATGTAAATAAATATAATAAGAGTGACATTAAGAACGGATTTATCTCATGTACGAACGACTATTTAAATGAATAATGACACGTCGTACACAACGAATTATTTTCTAAAAATATATCTTTGAGGTTATACATAACCTCAAAATCCATCTTTGAGGTTTTATAGTTATATAAAATTACTATAATTATAGTACCTTATTCGTAATTTCCTAAACTAGGTAGTTGGTATTTTGTTAAGGGTTAATACAATCAAGTATTATTAATAAAGATATTTTCAACTTTTCAAGTTTATAAAGTATTGATTAAGAGAAATAACCCTTCTAGGGGACCTCTTTCAGTACCGTTGGGTGAGGTCATAAGAACGGACCTCTTAGGGTACCTGTCTCCTCGAACCATCCGATAACTGGTATCCCAGCGTTTCTCAGTCTGTGTTGACCTCACTGAATCGTACCTGTTAAGAAGAATAATTAAATAAATGAGTAAATCATATAAAACAATCGGTTAATAATTCACAGTCGGCACCTCTATGTCATCTCGTGTTTCTTATTTTACAGGGACTTGAGGATCGTGTATTTCCCTTCCCTTTTATTCATTATTTATTCTATTAAGTACACTACTATCACGACCCTTCTATTATTATAATGTCCTGTAATGTCTATTAGTTCGTTTACCTATGAAATTTACTTCACTACTCTTTTCCGAAGGTATTCCTACACTGTAAGTCCGACCCTAGACTTACACTTATCTTAGAACGTTTTTACCCACTCTTCTCACGACATACGTGTCCCTAATCGTTCATGTTTCCAGGACTCCGGTTTTTATACACATAAATTTCAACTACTACTAACTCTAGTGACACGAGTCTCTTAACATTGAATTTCACTACAACTTCCGTCTCCCTCTAAACTTTAGTATATTTCGACTTCGACGTCATGGAACCGACGGACTAAGCTTCTCGGTCGAGTAACCTTTTCTGGGACTACGACCCTTTCTAACTTCCGTACTCCTCTTCCCTCACTGTCTCCTACTCTACCAATCTACCGTAGTAGTTGAGTTACTGTACTCAGACTCGTTTGAGCCTTTACCACTCCCTGTCCCTTCGGACCGTACGACGACAAGTACCCCAACGTTTCTCAGTTTGTACTGACTCACTTACTCGTTGTTTTTGTTCCCATTCCCCGAATTACATTTCGAGATCTTATTATCACCAAATTGTCAGACTTCGTTGTCAGGGGTTGAAAAAACCGTAGTCCCTGGCTAAAGTACCTTCTGTTAAAAAGGTCAGGCCTCCCCTCTCTCCCCCCTTTCCCTACCAAAGTCCTACTAGGTTCATACAATGTAAATTGACACGTAAAGTAATGATGGCGTAGTCAAGGTGGAGTGTAATAGTTCGTAATCTAAGACCTCCGACTCCTAGGTACCAGATCTTAATTCTCGATAAGATTCCATCCAGACATAAAGACAGTAGAAGATTTTCGGGGGTGAACGTTTGGACTCTAACGTAAGATCAACGTGGTAAAAGGTCCGTAGGTCTTTCCCTCTTCTCGGGTCTCGTCGTGTATAGGACAATAAAAATTACATTTTGGATACTTCCTATGAGTAGGTAAGACAATGTTTGTTAACCGGTTATGGATCAGACTACCGGTAAACATCGAAGTCCCCTCCGACCTTTACAATTGACCCGTAATTACATAGTACTTTGATATAATTAAACCTTCTTCCTCTTTTACCCTTAACCCGTCCCGATCCCTTCAATGCTCCCGAAGGGTCCTCCGAGTCTGTCGTTTTTTTTTTTTTTTTTTTTAGACGGACGTTACGTCCTCTGGGTCTAAGTTTGGGACCCTGTTCTTCTATGGAACCTCTTACTTTACCTTTGGGTGAGGTCATAAGAACGGACATCTTAAGGTACCGGTCTCCTTGGACCGCCCGATGTCATATACCCCAGTGTTTCTCAACTTGTATTGACTCACTGATCGTGAAACCCCGAAAGGACCCGAGTCTACCATTTCTTATACGGGTGTTACGACTTCTGGACCCAAGCTAGGGACCCAACCCTTCTAGAGGGTCTCTTCCCTTACCGAAGGGTGAGGTCATGAGACCTCACCCATGTCTTTCGTCAAAATGGTCATTTCTGTTACAGAAAACTTTGTTCTACAGTCTAATATTTTAACCTTGAATAAAGAGACTTATTACGTTTCGATATTTTAATAACATTTATTCTGTTGTCCTAGTAGACTTTACACTAAATCTTCTAATGGACTGTCACCACATTCGTAAACGACGAGGTACCTCGACTTCAACTCGTCCCAAGTATCGTGACGTTATCAGGTGTACCCTCCCTTATTCTGAAGGAAACCCTCCTCCTCGCGTCTACACCCTCTTCGTCTACATCGGTGAGTCACAGAGACTCCTGTGCTCCCACTCCTACCTCACTTAGTCTTCTCGAGTAAAGATACTGGCCCCCAGACCACGACTTTAATTGACCTTCCACCTTTACGTCTTTCTCGTACACATCCCTTTTGCCACTCAAAACACAACTTGAAGTCAAACTTCAGAGTAAGTGCCCCCCCTCCCCTACGTCAGTGATACTGTACACTGATTATTTTTACTCGTAAAGCACGAGACGTTGTCGAACATGATGCCTATAAGAGTATAACAAGACCCTTTGAGAGGGTTGAGTTGTAAACCGACGTCAGTAACATTCGGGAACTCTCAGCAAGTCCTTTAAGGTACGTGAATACTGAGACGAAACTGTCACGTGTGGGTCCTTTCCTGTCCTACCTAAGACTACGTCAAGTATCTCAGTCCTGACACGTCACGATTCTCATCAGACTTCTTTGGACCTCTGGAACTCTCTAAACGAGACCCTTTGGGGTATACACTTCGATCTAGAGTCCCCGTTATGTCTACCTTCCCGACTGAACTTTTGAGAATGGGTCTTCATGTCCTCTCTTATTGTTCGTAGATTTCTCTCTATCCTTCCTTCTCTCTCTCCTTCCTTCCCTCCCTCCCTTCTCTCCTCCCTCCCTACTTTCCTTCCTATTTTGTTCCCTTCTTCCTTTCTTCCGTTTTTGGTTCCTTCTTCTTAGCTTATTCGGTCGACTCAGAACCTTCTCACCTATCAAGACATTATTAAACCGTAGTTTACAGCAATTCGGTTCCTAAGTGTTTAGTAGTTATTAAGGTAGGACTCGACGGTCGGTAAACTCTGAGTTAGAGAGTCCCGTTCCCCGAAGGGACCACCGAGTCACCATTTCTTAGACGGACGGTTACACGGTCACGTCCTCCGTGTCCCCTTCGTCCTAGTAAGGGACACAACCCTTCTAGGGGACCTCCTCCTTTACCGTTGGGTGAAGTCATAAGAACGGACCTCTTAGGGTACTTGTCTCCTCGGACCGTCCGATGTCAGGTACCCCAGCGTTTCCCAGTCCGTACTGAATCACTGATGTGTTGTTCGACGATTATTTTGTAAGTAGTATAATGTCGTTACTGACCTTATCGTCAAAAGTTTCAAATAGGTACTTTGAGAGACCCGTGTCCCCACCGTCCTCCCTTAGAGAGTTGTTTAAAGTCCCCAAAACGTCCTAGTTTTGATAAAAGTCCCCGAAGGGACCACCAGGTGACAAATTCTTAGGTGGAAAGTTACGTCCCGTACGTCCAAGCTTCGGTACCGTTACTTTTCGGGCATGTGGCGTTACTTCTTATCGGGGGTGAACGGCGTTTCGAACGTGTTTCGGTACTTCTGGGTCACGTTTATTTTTATTTATTCGTTTATTTATAAAAAAAATTTTTGGATAAAAGTATTAACACGATTTTGAACCTCTGAAGGGACCACCAGGTCACTGATTCTGAGGTACGAGGGTTACGTCCCCCGGGTCCAAGGTAGGGACTAGTCCGTTGATCTAGGGTGTCCGTCTTTCATTCTCAAGTGGATCACGTTTATTTCTAGGGAAATGAGCGTTGATTCTGGACCGGGTCGGTTTATTTATCTATTTATAATTTTTTATTGTTATTAATGTGATCCTGAAAAAATATAAAAGTGATAGGAAGACAGTAATTGTAACTCTTTTCAAAGAGTCCCAGATACACGTTACGTCGTCTAACTTACGTCTTTCTCAACTGATAATCCCGTTATGATTTCTCCAAAAAGTTTTTACATTTTGTTATCGTGAGTGATGTAAAAGAGTGACGTTAAAACGAAAATTTTTTGTCCTAATAAAAGGACCTTTTTTTTTTTGTAATAACTAAACTTGCGTATTATCTATCTAAATAAAGATTACTTAATTATTTTCTTATGAAATTTACAAAAGAGTCGAAGTTAAAGATTACCCAATCTATAACCATCTATGTCGAGTGTATTAGTTTTCACGAAACCCAACGAGTCATTCAAAATTCGTATGTCTCCCGGGAATCCTTGTTCGTCAAACTCTTGACGACTGGTTCTCGTCAATTATCGAGAGTCTTAACATTCCTTCATGAGACGAAAAGATTGCTTCTACTCTCGGTCCTTGAAACCTTATCCTTTCTTTTTATGTAAGGTCTCTTGACGTGTATTGTAACAACTCGTTCCTTTCGTAACAAAAGTGTATTCCCTTCCTTCTCTAACTTTAATATGAAGAAGAACCTTTAGACCTTCTCGGAGTTCTTCCTCCACTCCTGATCTAAGTAAACTGGGAGCCTTTAGTTATTCACATAAAGTCAAGTATAGATGAAGGACCTCTCGTTCGCACGTTAAATTGAACTCTTCTAAGGTTTTATGTTTTTCAGCCTTTGTTTACCCATAAGGAAATTTAAGTCATCAGTTTCCCTTTTATTCTACAATTACGACTGGACGGTCGGTTTCGGAGTCACTCTACGAAATGCTAGACTTGTTATTGAGACAACATTAATTGTGTTAACGACGTATATAAGAAAAGAGTTAAATATCCGTGTCTAAGGTACTTCAGTTTCCCTGAAGTCATGTACGTGGTTCCGTTATAGTATCGGACCTCACACGCATACATGACTAGCTTTGGATAAAAAATATTTCCTGAGACAGTAATTGTTTCACATAGTGAAAGGTTGAAATGTAAAGTTTAATTTTCGAAATAAGAGTGTACAGATATCATTCTTCATAATGCTTAGGAAAACTTCACTTTGACACCAAACTGTCGTAAGTCTGTGTACGATATATACAGTAGGAGTATAAACAAGGGTTCTTTAGTTATTCGTCTTTGACGAGAAGGTACTCTACCTGTGACAATATTTTCGGTTTTAATAAAATTGTGGATTTATTAATTTCAAATATAATTTACGGTAGAAAGTCAAGTTTATCGTGAAATTCAGGTCTCCTTTGGAACATGTATTTATAAATATCGTCCCTATAAATGTTATCGATTTTTGTCCTTTATTAGAGTTATAGGTAGTGGTCCACTTATCCATTTTATGTGTTGGTGTGTTTCCTTGTGATGAGTCGTTATGTTTCTTTACTTAATGACAATGTTGTTTACTCATATTAAACTAGTATCGTGACATGTACGACAGTTTACACCAGTTTGAAGTATGAAATTCATCTAAGTCGAATAACCTGTATTTAATATGGAGTTATTTCAATTAAAAAGATTTCCGTGACGGTGTTTTTATTGGTGTAAACTAGTAGAGGTATTGAAGAGGTATCATCTCTTCTAACACTAGAACACTTAGTGTTCTCCTCTGAGCTCTAGTTACTGAACACTACCGATCAATTCAGAACCCCGAACTCCTTCCGTCCACATATCTCATCGTTGTAAATTTGAAAAGGAACACTTAAAAAAAAGAAAATTTTTTTAAATAAAAAAATTAACTTCCTATTAACGAAATGTCTTAAAACTACCAGAGACAGTTTGTAGTCGTGCTTGGTCAGTAAAGGGTTACTGAAAAAAATGGTGATACATTTTGTCCTTTGAGACCATACGTCACTAGCCTCGTCTCTACCTCACACTCACAGCCGACCTTTCCCACCCTTCTCCCCACATCCCATCTATACAGGTGTCCTAGGATCCTCAGACTGTCGAACTTTTGAGACTTCACCACTGTGTTTATATCTACCACGTAGGTCTTAGGAACGAAGTCTGGAGACGAGACAGTACATGATCGAACTTTCAGATACAAACGTTCGTTCAACTTATATCAGTGTCTTTAGTTAGTGGATCTTAAAATGTCACGAATACGGTAAATGAATGAATTACAAAGGATTACAAGTAAACAACATAAAATCAAAGGACAATTAATCCACCAACGACAACAAGGTAACGATTCAACAGAGACTGAGAAACGGTGGGGAACCTGATGTCGTACGGTCCGAAGGGATAGGATTTGATAGAGGGTCTCAAACGAGTTTGAGTACAGGTAACTTAGTCGCTAAGGTAGGTTGGTAGAGTAGGAGGCAACGGAGAAGAGGAGGACGGGAGTTATACAGACTATAAAAGCTATGAGAGTTCTTACGATCCCCATGTCATTGTAAGGTGCTTTGATGAATGAATCCTCTTAAGTACTTGAAAACCGGTTACCACAATATAATTAGCCTCTTCCGTTACCGTGGGGTGAGGTCATGAGAACGGACCTTTTAGCGTACCTGAGTCCTCGGACCACCCGACGTCAGGTACCCCAGTGATTCTCAGCCTGTACTGACTCGTTGAAGTGAAAGTGAGAAGTGAAAGTACGTAACCTCTTCCTTTACCGTTGGGTGAGGTCACGAGAACGGACCTCTTAGGGTCCCTGTCCCCTCGGACCACCCGACGGTACACACGAGACAGTGTGTCTCAACCCGTCATCCCTTTGGTGGTTCGTCTTTGACTCGGAATAGAAACTGAGAATAGAGAGGGTGTAGATTAGACAGTGGGCAACTAAGAGCGAACTCATCAAACTGACTAAAGGAACTAGTGGTGGTAAAAAGTCTTGTTAGTTGTAGGAAGAGTAAATACTATCGGTTTCAGGTCGAAGGTAGGCGTAGGTTACATGAGTTGTGTGACGTCGGTTTTATAATTAAGGTTTTACGTCTTTTAAGGACACTAAAGAGACATATTTCAGGAGAACAACTAGGGGTGAAGGAAGTCCTTTTACAGATTTAAGGAAGGATGCCAAATGTCCCAGGATTTCTTGACCTGAGAGGATTTACGAGTCGTTGTAAAAAATGTTCTACGTTTGAATCCGCGATGGTAAGTCGACTCACTTTAAGAAAGTCAAAACGTTTGTACACTGAAGACCCGAGAGTTTGTACGATATAAACGAGAGGGTCTTATGAGAAGGAGGAAGGATAAGTAGATGGTAGGTAAGGACGGAGTAGTATCGAGAGTGAAGAAAACCTTCGGATTGAAGTACAGGAGGTAGAACGTCCACTACTCTGGTTCAAGAACCAGTAAACCCCGGTTCAAGAAAGTAGTCCACCACACAAAAAAAAAAAAAAATTCGTCATAATGTTACTTGATAAACATATGTATAATAGAGGGAGTCTTCACATTTGAGGGTCCGTGTGAATGTAGAACGAGAAGGTGGGAATAGAAAGGTCAAAGATCGTAACAGGGACCGTGTCTCATTCGGGAGTTATTTGTAAAGAACTTACTTAACTGACTTATTCGGTAGGATTGTTTACCCCTCTCGTCTACCGAGCTCTGACGAGCTACCGTGGCCTAATTCCATTGTATAAACGGCGGACCGAAAGAGGGTTTTGCTTCCTTTGTCTTTCATTCACACCCAAGTACTGAGTGGTAGAGAAGACTGACTTATCATGTACCGTACCGGCTTAGGTCTAGGTTTAGTTTTCAAAATTAGAGGTAGTCTTCTTACATAGTAAAAGAGGTCATAATAAGAAAGGACCCGTTCTTCTCAAAAGATTCGTAAAATTAGGTATTTCGTGAAGGTACTAATTTAAATTCTAAACGACACGTTACTCTGATTATGTGGTTCCACTTTCTCCTTTTTATGACCATTCAAAATTTTGTACAATCCTATTAACCCAAGTTGTACTCATTTAACGAAAGTCTACTTTCCGAGATTCGTTAACAATTTAATATTTGTAACCCTTTTTTTTTCAAAAGAGACGTAGGTTAGACCTCTTCTTTCCCAAAGGTAAACATGTCGTTTAATCTTAGTCCATAAAGACATCCAGTCGTTAAAGAAAAAAAAAAAAAAAAAAATTCGGTCCCTTCAAGAAAACCGTAAACGACACACACTAAGTCTCTCCCTTCGCGGAACCACTGACACCTTCGGCAAAAGCGGAGCGTGAACAGGTGTCGTTAATGTAACCTTCCCCAGGATCTGAACACCCCACACCCTACACCCTATTTAAACCTCTTTCTGGTGTTATACATTTGTTTTGGACGGTCAAAAGGTTTTATGGGTTGGTGTTCTGAAGTGTAGAACCGTCGACTCTTTTTCAGTTTACACGAAATAAGACTGTTGTTTAAAATAAGAGTCGTCCCTCTTAATACTTAGGGGTAATTTCGTTCGTTGATGGCTATTGGTTTTCAATTGTTTTAAAATTTTATCGGATCCATCACTTCGAATCGGTCGAGTAGAAGACTCTGTCATAATTAGTTCTTTGACTCCCCTCATTACCTTAGAAACTTCGGAACATAAAAGTTTTAGGAAATCTAATTCTTTAGGAGGTCTTCCACTCAATAAAGACTTCTATCTCGTAATCGTATTCGACGAATCAAAGACAACTAATTTTCTTTTTTTTTTAGATTGAACGTCGTAGTAGTTGACTTACTCTCGTAAACACAGAGTCTGTTCTAAAACACTACTAAAAATTCAAATGTCACAGGATTTTCCCAATATAAAAATATGGTAACAGTGTACCGAAGCTGATTGCTCGAGTGAGGAAATTCCATTAGTCCCTCAGTCTTTATCTATTAGGTGCAGTTTCGTAACGACATAAAGGGGTCTTAAAATTATAAAGACAACCAAGACTCGTTCCTTGACCAAACTTAGAGTCTACCAAAAGTTGAATTTGGCATAAGTAACAGTTGATTGTAAATTTGTCTCGGTTCCCTCGACAAGAAGGAGGGTCGGAAGACCTTCGTTTACCGGACGGCCGAAAGAGGGACTCGGTCTTCAGAGGTCTCGACCCAGAATAGTTCAGACATCTAGGTTCCTCTCCATTTGTCGAATCGACAGAAGTCCTTAGGGCTATCGTAACGAAACTAGTCAACGGTCGGTCCTTTGTCCCATTCGTACCTGGTTCTCCAGATGTCATGGAAACGATTTCAGACTCCAAGTCGTCACTCCTACACTACCCGGACTATTTCGGGGACTTTGTTCGTATTCCATCCTCTTTAAGGTCAATGACAGAGTGTTCCCTCAGTCCTTGGTCTCTACTCCTGGTGCGCCATCCCTAAATAATTTTACGACCGTAATAATCTTCATTTTATGGACAAAAAAATTCAGTATAAATAGGTAGACAGGAGGGTAAGTAGGTTCTTTATGGACGACTCCTAAATGATAGATGAGAAAGGACTTTACTAACCATGGACCGTGACCCTCTTCCCTGTCAGTTACTCTTGACAACGACAACAACTCAGTGATGTAACACAGCCCGGGAAACACTGAGGTACCTGACGTCGTACGGTCCGAAGGGACAGGAAGTGATAGAGGACCTTAAATGAGTTTAAGTACAGGTAACTCAGTTACTACGGTAGGTTGGTAGAGTAGGAGACAGAGGGGGAAGAGGAAAACGGAAGTGAGAAAAGGTCGTAGTCTCAGAAAAGGTCACTCCATCGGTAAGTGTAGTGCACCGGTTTTATAACCTCGAAGTCGTAAAAAATTTTACGACCTCACTAATCTTCATTTTATGAACAAAAAATTCCGTATAAGTAAGTAGACAAGAGGGTAAGTAGGTTCTTTATAAAGGACTCCTAAATGATGGATGGGAACAGACCTCACTTGTCACGGACCGTGACCCTCTACTCTGTTAGTTTCTCTAATTCTGTGATAGAAGTACTTTGAAGGCCAGACCGTCTGTACATTACACAGATACATACATACACACACATACAGAGATTTATATCTCTATCCCTCTATATGTTGTTCCTTAAGTGGGAAAACCCCCCCGTCCTTTTAGATCTCAACAGTCCCCTTCTCTCCCGGAACGAAGGGTGAAAGGGTGACTTCTTCAATCATCCTTTGGACGCAAGAAAAGATAGTGGTCGTAGGTCTTGGTCTGTACGAGAAAAGATCCTTAAAGTCGAAACTCCCGTGTACTGTTATCGAGTCTTTGTTTAACTGTAAGAAGTCTTTACAGTACGGTCGTCTCAAGACTCAGGTTATCACATCGTCGTCCGAGTCACTACTTCAAGATCTGTCTGTCAGTGGGTGCACACTGAACCGAGTAGAAAGTCGACGGGTCCGAACCCGAAGGACGGTTAAAGGGAAGGGATTCGAAAGTCAGTAGAACAGTTAGAGAGAGGATAAAGAAGAGCTCGAGGTCAACTTGTCTCAATCACAAACTGCCAACGGTTGTTCTTATCTCTGAACGTCTTCTCCTTCGTAATTCTTTTCTCACGACCTTAATAAGTAAGTAACGTTTGTGTTCACGATACTTCTTTTCCACATAAACAGAAACCTCCATCGTTCGTTTCTTCTATAAACCCTTCGGACTCCCTAAAACGATCACTAGGACACCCATTCGAGGTTCGAGGGTTACGTCCCCCGGGTCCAAGTTAGACTAGTCCATTGATCTGGGGTATATGGTGTTGATTGTCCGGGTTGACTGTGTTCCTTCTAGGACGTTCGGTTTTGATTCTGAGTATCGTCGGTTTATTTATTTATGTGTTTATGTATTTGTAAAGAAGTTTTTTCCCTTCGGACCCTGGGTATGATGTGGATCTGACCTCCTTTTTCAGGAGGTTTATTTGTCGTCCTACGATCTCAATGACTTCCGCTCGTTAACTTAGGGACCTGGGGTTCGTGTCCTTCTTTCCTGGTGTGACCCTAGGTTATGCCGGACATTTCTACTTACCGTCTTTCTAGAGACATCCCAAAGTTGTAAGACTGATCCCATTGGAAACGATAAGTAAGTATTTGTCGTTAAGTTCTTCTCAGAGTCCTTTCTAAACATAAGGACGTGAAGTACGTCAGGGAGATAGGTTCACGACTGTCGAAATACAGAGGAGGTAAGTGTGGTGCTCCCGGGTCACGTTCCGGAAAAGGAGAGGGGAGAACGGACCTCAGAGTCCAAGATCACAAAGTGGGAAGTCTAGTCTAGAGAGGAAAAAAAAAAAAAAAAAAAAAATTGGTAAGTCCACTAGTGAGATTTTATGATACATTAATACTGTTAAAAGAAAGAATTTAAGGAAGACCTGGGTGAGGTAGGGGGTTGTGGATTCCCTACTTTACGTACGAGAAATTTTAGAGAGAGA
This sequence comes from Capra ibex, assembly GCA_006410555.1. Lineage (NCBI taxonomy): Eukaryota > Metazoa > Chordata > Mammalia > Artiodactyla > Bovidae > Capra > Capra ibex. The sequence goes on along the minus strand of SJYO01048061.1, from coordinate 22,381,929 downwards.
TGAACCGACAAAGGGGTCGGAATGAGAAGAGAGAGTAGTTGACGCTGGAACTGAAAATCGTTGTAACGAGAGACACATTAAGAGGTCTGTATGGTCGACCAAGGTAAGGAAACACGGAAACGACCCCGACTTGATGAGAAAAGGGGTAGGGAATGAGGAAATAGACGGGGGTCAACTAAGATTAAGTACAAATTACTTACTCGAGTCTGCAATAGAAAAAGAAGTCTTTGAAAGGACTTTGGGGACCCAACCTACTCTTCGTGGACATCGGTGAACGGATATAGAGACAGTATTGTGTATAGTATAAAATAACTACAATAGAAAAAATTTTTTAATTAAAAAATGAACCGACATGTCTCACAGTCAACGTCATACACCATAAAAATCAACACCGTACGTTTGAGAATCAACGACGTACACCCTAGATTATGGGATTGGTCTCTGACTTGGACCCGTGAGATGTAACCCTTGTACCTCAGAATCGGAGACCTGGTGGCCCCTTTAGGGAACTGTAATAGAAAAAATCGTAACCAGAATCGAATCCGATGTACCTGTTTATCTGACCTATTGAATTCGTTGTTCCTAAATAAAGAGTGTCAGGACCTTCAACCCTGTAAGTATGAGTTCTACGGTCGGTCAATCCAAGGACTACTTTCGGGAGATAGATCAACCGTCTACCGACAGTAGAATATAAAACTAGACCGTCTCCCTCTGGTAGAGAGAGTACGAAAAGAATATTCCTGTGATTAGGGTAAGTACTCCCGAGATGTAGTACTGGATTAATGGTTGGTTTCTGGGGTAGAGGTTGTATACTTGAACCCTTGCTGTGTCAGTCGGGTATTATGGGGTTTCTAAAACACAGACTAAATAAAAGTATAGGGGTTATAGATCTTATGAAGGTTGGTTTTGAATCCGAGACTTTTATTATACACCATGATTAAATACATATAGTACAAGAACCATTGTAGTCAATGTTTCAATATTGGAGACTGAAATAGATCCTGGAACTGAATAAACTATACTTAAAAATTACAAAGAGGTTCTCGACAGAGAAGGGAGAAAGAAAAACTATTAAAATTTTTAGACATCCGAGAAGGATCTTTTTAATTTTGTGTCCCCAACTACCTCTTATATCGTTCTATTCTTTTTCTTTATACTCCCCCATCACAACGACGTTTTTCTACTCAGTGTCTACCTCTGTAAACGTTTTACTTCTTCCTTTCTCATCCTTTACTCTTCCGAATTAATACCACGTACTAAGTTGGCGTCTACTTCGACGACAAGAATGAAGGTCAAAGGAGATGAAGATAAATTTTACCTATTTAGACTGAAGGCTTTCATTAGATAAAGATCATTGTATATAAGCAGGGATTGTACTTATTGAGGACAGTACCCGGTGCAGTTGGACTCTTTTCGTTTTTGATCTAAGGACTGTTGTGAACCGGACCCTCGGGGACGGAATTAAGAGACCCGAAGAGTCCTCTGTTCGTACCAGGAGACATTCTCCTCGCCCAGGGACGCCAGGAAACAATCTTGGAGTTCCAGAGTTCACACAGTGAGAAAAAGTAGAGACGTGTTTGAGGTGGTTGTCCGGAGCTAGAAATAGAGTCCTACTTCTTCCCAGTTTGACGGGTTTCGTCTTCCAAGACCACTATCTATTAAGACCCAATTGGGAGTTCAGATAGAGAAGAGTCAAACATAAGGGAATTGAAGGGGTCCGAGACAAAAGGGTAAAGTCCCTACCCCTGTAAGACCAAAGGTTGAGTGTCCTAAAACCACTGTTCACTTATGATTACACACACACTACGAGACTCGAGACACGGTCGCTACGTCACTCACACAACTCATCTTCTATGTACGAGACCAAGAAAGGTCGGTGTTCCTTAGGTAGACCCGGGTACCACGGAGTAATCCAGTACATTGTACTCCCGTCTATGGTTGGGGAAGGAAGACACAGTGGGGACGAGACAGAGGGTCCATTGGTTCACACGGAAGTAGTAGGAGGACCCTACGCTACTTGGAGTGAGGGACAGGTCGTCGTCGTGACGGAGAGACCTCGTACCCTTTTGGGAAGAGGCTTTGTACGACCTAAGTACCAACGTGAAAGGTGGAAAGGTTCAAACCGGTGTAGACACACACGAAGGTGTACCGAGTTTACATCTTCCCACTCATTCGGACTGACTAATAAGTAGGAGATATAGAATTAGTAATAAGTACCTAAGTCCCTAAGATCTTGTAGAGTTTTACAAAGGAAATGTTTACAGTTACCACCTGGTATATACACCTAGGGTCCAGAAGTCCTTTTCAGGTACGTAGTTGATCTTTGTGTATATAGAAAAAAAAAATTCAAAAAAAATTTTTTATACTCGGTAAAAAATTTTCAGAAATAACTTAAACAATGTTATAACGAGACAGAGTACAAAACCAAAAAACTGGTACTCCATACACCGTAGAAACGGGGGCCCTAGTTTTCACATGGGGAACACAACGTTACACCTAAGAATTGGTCCCCTAGTTGACCCTTCAGGGGTCTGTCTATTTAGAATTGACTTCCGTCGAGGATCCCAGGACACACTCTAAACGAGTTTGTCCGATATCAGGGAACGAAACTCCGTGTCGAGGAGACACTTCGGGAGGACTAAAAAGAGTTTATCACCAACGACAAACAAAAAGACATGGAAGTCTCGTAACATACACATTCAGTAGTAAATAGTGAAATCTGAACCAGAGGAAGTCATCGGTGCCAAGGACCTATACCTAAAAGAGAAACACAGGGATGATGAATGGACAATGCCAGACCGCACGTCAATGGAGGTTAGTAAAAAGGGGGATTCTTACGTGACCGCTTCCGTCATGGGTAAGACGTGACCGTTGAAAGGTTTAGTATTTGGATACCCTAAAAAATGGACGACTAAGGTGACGTGAATTACACCTATCTGACGAGACGAGGACAAAAGTGACATCTTACGCAAGGACCCGAGGAGGTGACGGGACCTCCTCTAAGGAAGATCTGATAAGATTCCGAGAAATCTAAGTGTAGAGGGTTCCAGAACCAAGAAGACAGTTTAGAACAGGACTCAACACTGGAGAGAAACGGTGGGTACAAGTTAGAGACCCACCCCTTCTAGGGCACCTCTTCCTTTACCGTTTGGAGACATCATAAGAACGGACCTCTTAAGGTACCTGTCTCCTCGGACCACTCGATGTCAGGTATCCCAACGTTTTCTCAGCCTGTGCTGACTCGTTGACTCGTTACTGTTTCTGAGTAGAAGTGATCTCGAAGAGACCATGAACGAGACTGGAGTGGATCACTTTCTAAATACGGAGAATGACAATCATCTATTAGTGTCTTTAGATCGGTTCTCGGTTCGTCTAGATGGTTCTGATGGTCTCGTCCAATAATTTCTCTTTCAGAGTCTATACCCCAGTTGTCATTTACGTGGGACCTCGTAATCGGTCCTTAAGGTCTCCATACTCGCAGTTAGAGGTCTCTCCTTGGGGTCTGGAAACTTGACTCTCTGACCCTTTATGGTCGAGAAGGGACCGTGTCAGTCCCTGACTGTGTGTGGTCGTTATACTACCCACCTTGGAGTCGAGACCGGGACCGAACAACCGGTTCGTGGGCACCAGTGTCTTTGTTTGCAAACCCTTAGGTTCGACACACCGACTTTATGCCGATTGACCAACCAACTAAACATGTAGGTATCAGTTTCTGGGACTACGACCCTTTCCAGTTCCCGTCCTCCTCTTTCCCCGTTGTCCCCTACTCTACCAACCCACCGTAGTAGTTGAGTGACCACCGTAGTAAACGAGTTTGTACTTTTGTACTCAAACTCGTTTGAGACCCTGTACCACTTCCTGTCCCTTCGGACCGCACGACGTCAACTACCCCAACGTTTCTCTACTTGTACTGACTCAGGACCAAGGTTTATCCTTTTCCTCATGTAGTTCCGGCATATAACAGTGGGACGAATAAATTGAATATACATCTCATGTAGTACTCTTTGTGACCCGACCCTTTTCGTGTTCGACCTTAGTTCTAACGGCCGTCTTTATAGTTATTGGAGTCTATGCGTCTACTGTAGTGGAAATACCGTCTTTCCCTTCTCCTTGATTTTTCGGAGAACTACTTTCACTTTCTCCTCTCACTTTTTCGACCGAATTTCGATCGAGTTGTACGTCTTTTGATTGTAGTACCGCAGACCACGGTAATGAAGTACCCTTTATCTACCCCTTTGTCACCTTGTTACAGTCTGAAATAAAGCCCCCCGAGGTTTTCGTGACGTCTACCACTGACGTCGGTACTTTAATTTTCTGCGAATGAGGAACCTTCCTTTCAATACTGGTTGGATCTATCGTGTAAGTTTTCGTCTCTGTAATGAGACGGTTGTTTCCAGGTAGATCAGTTCCGATACCAAAAAGGACACCAGTACATACCTACACTCTCAACCTGACACTTCTTTGAACTCACGGATTCTTAACTACGAAAACTTGACACCACAACCTCTTCTGAGAACTCTCAGGGAACCTGACGTTCCTCTAGGTTGGTCAGGTAAGATTTCCTCTAGTCAGGACCCACAAGAAACCTTCCTGACTACGATTTCGACTTTGAGGTTATAAAACCGGTGGAGTACGCTTCTCAACTGAGTAACCTTTTCTGAGACTACGACCCTCCCTAATCCCCGTCCTCCTCTTCCCCTGCTGTCTCCTACTCTACCGACNTGCACTCAGACTCACTTGACGCCCTCAACCACTACCTGTCCCTCCGGACCGCACGACGCTAAGTACCCCAGCGTTTCTCAGCCTGTGCTGACTCACTGATCTGACTTGACTTGACTTGACTTGACTCACTGACTTGTTGTTGTTTAATACCAACCCCATCGTGATCGGGAGGGGGCCGTATTAGATACCCTGAGTCCAGTGTCTAATGTGTTACACGACCTACCACTGCAAACAGTAGGAAGTCAGGAGAATAGTGTTAGGTACCGGACCTAGTGAGACGACGTCGACGAAAGTACACCGAAAGCTCCTCCATTCGGACACCCACTAATCATGACCTATTTAATTCAAGACTCAAAAGTTGCCTGAATTAGGGATACACCAGGATTGAGCAATCGTAGACGTTCCGGATTTCATTTTAATTACCTAGTTAAAGTTGGTCTAACTTCATTAAGAATATCTGTTTCAGTGATTGTGAGGAGAGAGATTTTATTTTCACCAATAATTAGGGTACTCCCGTCCTCGAGATAGATTACGGGATTACTTAGGGATCACAGATGAGTTGACAAAAACAACTTACGTATTTTCTTACTTAAGAGTTAATACCCTTAATCATGAGAACGGACCTTTTAGTGTACCCGCGTCTCGGACCATCCGACGTCAGGTACCCCAGCGATTCTCAGCCTGTGCCGACTCACCGAAGTGAAAGTTAAAAGTGGAAGTAAGTAACCTCTTCCTGGACCGTTGGGTGAGGTCATGAGGACGGACCTCTTAGGGTCCCTACCCCCTCGGACCAACCGAAGGTAGATACCCTAGCGTGTCTCAGTCTGTACTGACTTCGCTGTCGTCGTCGTCGTCGTCGTCTGGAGTGTGAACAAATTGTAGTTTCTCCTAAGTTTATACAAATAATAAAGACTTTCATACTAGGGTTGTATTACTATTATTTTCGATCAAAAATTTTCCGAGTAGGAAGGGCCACCGAGTCTCTCATTTCTTAGACGGAGGTTACGTCGTCCGGGTCCAAGTTAGGGACCCGGTCCTTCTAGGGGACCTCTTCCCTTACCGTTGGGTGAGGTCATAAGAACGGACCTCTTAGGGGTACCTCTCCTCGGACTGTACCGATATCAGGTACCCCAACACTTCTCAGTCTGGGGCGACTCACTGATTCGTGTGTCGCCGTGTCGTTACGATGAGTTTCGGTCAGTCATGTGACTAAAACGAACAACAAACATACTACTCCAGTTATGTCTTTAGTTCTGGTTCACAAGTCTTTTCAAATATCGTTCAAGGGTCCCATTATGTACAGACACCTTAGATTATTATTTATATAATTCCCAATATAAAAGATACGGGATATAAAACCCAATGAATTGAAAAGATCATTACTTTAAGTAAACGCAACGTAAACTTTGTTACATTAGGTATTACCTCATTTACAATTTTCTTATTATGTGTAACGGGAAAACGGGGTCAAACGAGAAAGAGAGAGAGAGACACGGACATACATATAGAGAAAACGAGAGTGTCTGTGTGTGTACGTATATGTGTGTGTTTGTGTGTGCGTGTATACTTTCCTCCTTGTTGACACCCCAGAGATCCTCTTTTCTGATGTAAAAGTTCCCACATACCATTGAGACCAAGACAGGGACTAAGGGTTATTCTCGTTTTCCCTTATTAATAGGACGGACACTGACCCGTTCAATGGACCTTTAGACGGAGATCATTACCTTTTTCGACGTACCAAAATTCATGGTAGAGGGACACCGTAAGCAGGGTCATCCTAATAGATAACGACAAATTGTTAGTCGAGTCAGTTCGTCAAAACTGGAGTGTCTTTGCACTTCCTGAGATAAGATAGATGAGGGACCAGATTGGGACTACAGTCTACAAGGTCACAAATATCCTATAGTCTCTCTTCCTCTTCGTTCATCCTCTCTTCCATCCTTCGATTTTTCTCTCTTCTTTCGGTCCTTTCTCTTTCTTTCTTCCTCCTCCTTCCGGTTTTTGTTAGTAGAGTATCTTTGACATGATTACGGTAATTGAATTTCAATGTTCGAAAAGTAAAGTACGGTCCTCTTCCAAGGTAGTTAGATATATGTCGTAAAAATCCCAAATCTCGAATGGTGTGAGACACAAACTAAAGATCGTTACGGTGATCAATATGGGGTCCTTCCACAACGTTATAAAACTGTAACATTAAATATGTTTTTATATACATAAACCAGTAAATTTATTGGGTTTATATAAAATACATATAAACCAGAAACGGATGTCAAGGACCGAGTATCGAGGGTTTTGAGGACCACCACCGCCACCACCACCACCACCATCAAATCAGTGATTCAGAACAGACTGAGAACACTGGGGTATCTGACATCGGATGGTCGAAGAGACACGTGTGCTAAGAGGTCCGTTATTATGACCTCACCCAATGCTAAGGGTAGAGGTCCCCTAGAAGGGTTGGGTCCTTAACTTGGACCCAGAGGACGTAAAGTCCGTCTAAGAAATGGTTGACTCGATATTTCAGGACCTTATCGACGTTTAAGTAACTCAGATTATGTCCACAGAAAACAATACAATTACTCCACTGAAAACTGGGCGTAGTTCTTACCTCCGACCAACGATCACCCTGGTAATCTCGGAACCTCAAAAGTCAGAATTGGGAACTGGAACCTTTCCCCTCTCTCTTACCTGTAACTCGATACTTCGTGTTCGACCTTAGTTCTAACACCCTCTTTATAGTTATTGGAGTCTATATGTCTACTGTGGTGGGAATGCCGTTTTTCACTTCTCCTTGATTTCTCGGAGAACTACTTTCGCTTTCTCCTCTCGCCTTTTCAACCGAATTTCGAGTTGTAAGTCTTTTGATTCTAGTACCGTAGACCAGGGTAGTGAAGTGCCGTTTATCTACCCCTTTGTCACTGTCTGAAGTAAACCCCCCCGAGGTTTTAGTGACGTCCACCACTGACGTCGGTACTTCAATTTTCTGTGAACGAAGAACCTTCTTTTCAATACTGGTTGGATCTGTCGAATTATTTTTCGTCTCTGTAATGAAACGGTTGTTTCAAAGCAGATCAGGTTCGACAAAAAAGTCATCAGTACATACGTGCACTCAACCTGATATTTCTTTCGACTCACGGTTTGTTAACTACGAAAACTTGACACCACAACCTCTTCTGAGAACTCTCAAGGAACCTGACGTTCCTCTAGGTTGGTTAAGTAGGATTTCCTTTAGTCAGGACTTATAAGTAACCTTCCTGACTACGATTTCGACTTTGAGGTTATGAAATCGGTGGACTACACTTCTTGACTGAGCAACCTTTTCTAGGACTACGACCCTTTCTAACTTCCGCCCTTCTCTTCCCCTACTGTCTCCTACTCTACCAACCTACCGTAGTGGTTGAGTTACCTGTACTCAAACTCATTTGAGACCCTCAACTACTACCTGTCCCTCNNCCTTTAGTCAGGACTTATAAGTAACCTTCCTGACTACGATTTCGACTTTGAGGTTATGAAATCGGTGGACTACACTTCTTGACTGAGCAACCTTTTCTAGGACTACGACCCTTTCTAACTTCCGCCCTTCTCTTCCCCTACTGTCTCCTACTCTACCAACCTACCGTAGTGGTTGAGTTACCTGTACTCAAACTCATTTGAGACCCTCAACTACTACCTGTCCCTCCGGACCGCACGACGTCAGGTACCTCTTCGTTTCTCAGTCTATATTGACTCTCTTACTTGACTGACTAACTTACTATAGTTGTTACCACGGGAACATTACTCCGGAAGGATTTTAGAGTTTCCCTGATCTAAGTCTCTCGAAAACCCAACCACTTGGGTACCTCTCAATCCCTCTCACCATGGACCTTTCCCGTACCTTCGAGACACAGGGAAGGGTGTAGAGAAAGTTAAACCGAGAAAGACTCAGTATAGGAAACCATTATTCGGTCATTAGATTATGTTGTTTATAAAAGACTCAGGACACTCGGTGAGATCGTTTAATTTCCTCTCTACCATCCTTGAGTCAACCATTGGTCAACCAGTCTTTATGTTCATTGTTGTATCTGATCGTAGACTTCGGGTTCCTCTCCTAGTGACCCCGGGGGTTACACTCCGGTCACCTAGTCTTCGAGTCCACTGTTGGACCTCAAACTGACTACAACCTCCACGTCAAACCATCTTGACTTGAGAAAGGAACATCTTAGACTACGGTAGAGATTATCTGACCTTTTCTTTACTCAACCTAACGTCCTGTGGGTCGGTGACAGGTGTCGTAGTAAACAGTCACACGCACCCCCTTGGTCATACAACTTTAACCACTAGTTTTGGGTTTTAACAAGAAATGGAGTTGTCAACTGAATCTGTTGTTTTCATCTCCTTTCACACATCTTGACCCTTGGTTTTCGGAACTCGAGGTCAGAACGAAGACGGTAATTAGTCGTCTCATTTACGCACCCTTTCGACGGTTCAGAACACTCGAGATCAAAGAAGTAGTTTTTTAATTTCTCACACTGAACTGAGAAAGATTCAAAGTACGATGTTGACATGAAAAATTTTTTGTAAGTGAACGAATATAAAAAAGAATTAAATGAATGGATTGGTTTTTTTAATTTTAGATTATAAATGGAAAACGGAAACCAATAAATCCTACTCCGTCTCCACTCCCCCTAAACAACAACAAAATAAAACAAAAGACGTGTACTGAAACCGAGACCCGAGTATTTATAAAACGGAGAGTTTAAGACGTAGAGGACGTGTATACTCTTATACACACATATCTTCGATCGTATGACTTCAGACGTCATTCACACTCGACATAAATAATTGAAGTTATGAATTTTATAAATAAGTAGATTCTTTCGACTCAAAAATTTTCCTTTGACGTATAATCTGTCCGAAGGGTCCACCGTGATCACCATTTCTTAGGTAGACGGTCACGACCTCTCTATTCTCTGTGTCCAATCCAGGGACCCAGTCCTTCTAGGGGACCTCTTCCCTTACCGTTGGGTGAGGTCATAAGAACGGACCTCTTAGGGTACCTGTCTCCTCGGACCGCCCGATGTCAGGTATCTTAGTGTTTTCAGTCTATGTTGACTTCTCTGTCGTGAAACGTGTGTACAATATACAGACGAAAGGTGTAATTGAAATAAGAAATACGGTAAGTCCTTGACTTTCCGACTTACTACCAACTCTAACATCATTAAACCTTCCATGGAGACAGTAATCTCAAACGTTCTCCACGAACACCTTTTCCTATAAAAGTGTCACTAAAAGGGTAATTAGAAGAATTTAACAAGTTTATTATTTATAATAAGGGTAAATGACAGACTAGTTCGTCTGTAATCAAGAGACGGGTGACAAGTTTTTTCTGTAGTCAGGAAATCGACAGAATTCTCGTAATTCCTTATATTTTCCTGAAGAGACTACCAGTTCTTAGACGGACGTTACCTCCTCTGGACCCAAGCTAGGGACGTAGTCCTTCTAGGGGACCTTCTCACGTACCGATGGGTGAGGTCACAAGAACGGACCTCTGGAGGTACCCGTCTCCTCGGACCACTCGATGTCAGGTACCACAGTGTTTGTCAGCCTGTACTGACTCGTTGGTTGTATGTGTGTGTCGTCATCTTTTTCGATAAGAAAGGACCCCCCCCCCCTAGATAAAAGGGGGGGTTTCCGTTTTTGTCTTAAAAATGTCACAGTATTACTTCTGATAAAGAGAAAAGGACTAAAGATTATGGTAAAAGGTTAAATTTTTCTAGGCCACGAGTAACCCTTTAACTAATATCTCAACCCTACCCTTTATTCGTTCTACTTGGGTCTCATAGAACACCATGGTTCTTCCTTCCTTCACGAGTTTCTTTCTTTCAATTCCTGTATAGTGTCTTCTGGCTTCGGTTGAACCTTCCGGAGGGTCACCAGTTTTGATATTACCACCCTCGTTGTTTTGTTTATTGTATCTGATCTATTGGGGGGGTGTCATATATCCGATTTCTTATGTACTCGGAAATTTATTTGTTTACCTCCTCTTTTAACAAAAGGAGTGTCTTCTTAAGTATATGTATATATATATATATATATATATATATACATAAGAGAGAAGGTCCTCTACCTCAAGTTAACAGAGGGTAGGGGTGAGGGTAGTATAGGAACTCAACACTGGCCCTACTTACTGAACGACCCGAAAGTGTCTACTGAGTCACCATTTCTTAGGTGGACGTTACGTCCTCTTCGTACAAACTAGGGACCCAGTCCTTATAGAGGATCTCTTCCCTTTACCGTTGGATGAGGTCACAAGAACGGACTTTTTAGGGTGACTGACTCCTCGGACCGTCCGATGTCAGGTTATCTTGTGTGTATGTATGTGCGATTTAATAAAGTCAACGCAGACTGAGAATCACTGGGATGCCTAACATCGGGTGGTCAGAGGAGACAGGTACCGTTAGAGGTCCGTTCTTATGACCTCACCCAACGGCACGGGAGGGACTTATCTCATATCTTTCCCTTTTTATTATTTTGAAATATTACCTCTTTGGACCGTTTGTCACGGAATTGGTTGTCTAGTTCCAATTGTAGTCGTCACTATTTCGTGAAACTACAGTGAATAGGAGACTATTTTGTAATACTCTTCCCATAAAGTGAAGGTACTATAAGAAGAGTTTTAGACATTACGGTCAGAAACAGTATTGTTTCGTGGTCTGTTTGGTTAGAACTTGTAAGATGTTTTGTGGACGGGTCAAAACGAGTTTTTACAGTTCCAGGAGTTTTTGTTCCTTAGACTTGTTGACAGTGTCGGTTCTCTTCGGATGCTTCTGTACGCCTGATTGACATTGTGTGGACCTACTCTAGGATTTATCAGTTTTCCTGACATCTCTTTTTGTTCACTTTAGGTTCACACCCCAAATCAATTATCATCACACACTTATAGCCCAGGAATCAACACTATTTACATTTCATTCTACTATCGTTTCCCCTGCTAAATGCCTCCCCACGTGTCCGTGACGGAAATATTTGAAAAAACATCTAGATTTTAATGACATTTCGTCTGAAATGAATGTTCAAAGAGTTTTTCACTTATAAGGAACTATCAAATACACCTCCACAAATGTTGGTGAACTGACTTTCGTCCGTTCTTAGGTCGTGGATTTCGTCCCAGACCGTATGGTATGCGTCCACTGTTAGAGACAACTTATTTACATTACCGACGATTTATAAATATATAATATATTCGATAAATAAACGTTAATTTTTCTTAAAACTTTTTAGGAATGTAAAATTCCAACACCCTCTTTTGTCATAAAAGATATTTACCGTCGGGTGAGGTCACAAGAACGGACCTCTTAGGGTCTCTGCCGCCTCGGACCACCCGACGGCAGATACCCCAGCGTACCTCAACCTGTGTTGACTTCGCTGAATCGTCGACATCGTCGTCGTTACAGGGGTCTTCTATAAGTTTGGTCCCCACTAAAAAATTTTCAATGAGATACTGTCTCCGGTAGTGTTATAACATTTAATAAGAGGTTAATAATATTTATTTACAAAAAATTTTTCTTTCACTACCTCCTCCACCGGGTACATTAGTTAATCACTCGAAGGTCCGGTTTGTCCTCGTAACGGGACTCTTTTTTCTCCTTCTCGGACTAATTTGCATCCATACAAAGTCATTTACGACCTCACCCATCCCCTCTTTTCCCTTGGGAGAACGTGACAACCATCCTTGCATTTAACTTTGTCGGTGATACCTCTTGACATACCTCTAAGGAAAATTTTGATCCTTATTTTGATGGTATACTGTGTCGTTAGGGTGACGACCCGTATATAGCACTACTTTGGTATTAACTTTTTCCGTGTACATGGGGTTATAAGTACCGTCGTGATAAATATTATCGATCCTGCACTTTCGTTATATCTACAGGTGACTGTCTACTTACCTATTTCAATACCATGTATATATGTCACCTTATAATGAGTCGGCATATTTCCTTACGTAAACTCGGTCAAGATCACTCCACCTACTTGTACCTCGGACAATGTGTCTTACTTCATTCAGTCTTTCTCTTTTTGTTTAGAGAATATAATACACGCATACGTCTTAGATCTTATCACCATGACTACTTGGATAAACGTCTTGTTCTTATCTCTGTGTGTACATTTCTTGTCTGGATTTTGTGTCGGCCCCTTCCTCTCTCACCCTACTTAACTCTCTCATCGTAACTGTGTATATGCGATAGTACACATTTTATCTAATGGTTACCCTTCCAGGACATATCGTGTCCCTCGAGTCGGACCACGAGACACTGTTGGATCTCCCCACCCTACCTTACACCCACCCCTCCCCTCCCTCCTCCAAGTCCTCTCTCCCCTGTATATACATAAACACCGACTAAGTACAACGACATACCATTTTCGGTTGTGTTATAACATTTCTTTAATAGGACGTTAATCTTGTGTTTGTTTGGTTGTTTTTTGGGTCTTACAGGGTTTTATATGTTCCATCTGTATAAGTCCAAGTAACGATATTTCCTTCAACTATAGACTGGATTAATAATTTTGTTGGGTTAAACCTCTCGTTTTTTAATTTTACATCCATTCCGAAGGGACCACTAAGACTACCATTTCCATACTATCTATCATACTTTCCATACTATCCTTTCCATACACTTGAACTTTTTAACTATGACAAAAGGGAAGATGGAAAACAAACAACGTATAAAAGGGGGAAACACTAGAAAGAGTACAAAGTAAAAAGAAGAAAGAATGAAGAGACTAATGGAAGACAGAAAAAAGGGGGAGAGTATTGGACCGTGGGGGTCTGACTTCTAACCAAGTGAAGGTACACTTGTCGAGTCGGAGAGAGAAGACAAGAACCGTAGACCGAAACCCGAAAGAGTAACGAATAATCGTAAAAGAGATCCCTGGGAACAACAACGAATCAACGATTCAGTACAGACCGAGAAACGCTAGGGTACCTGACATCGGACCGTCCGAGGAGACAGGTACCCTAAAAGGTTCGTTCTTATGACCTCACCCAACGGTTAAGGAAAAGGTTCACTACAAGGGGTGGGTCCCTAACTTGGACGTAGAGGACGTAACCGTCCGTCTAAGAAATGGTGACTCGGTGGCCCCTTCGGGAGTCCTTGTGAATGTCCGTGAATATCTTATGAGTAAGAAGGAAGATAGTACCTATAGACTTTTGTCTGTATAGAGTAGTCCAAACAATTAAATGTTTAGACCTTTTGTGACAACTGAAACCACCGTCTTGAATAAAAGGGTTCTTATTTTACTGTATTTCGGTCACAAAAGGGGTAAATTTCATATAAGTTTCGTCTTAAAACATCCTTTTTTTTATGAACCGGTTTGTACAAATAGGAACCGAAACTTTATATAAAAAATTTGGAAGTAGTTAAAACTATGGTAAAAATAACGGGTTCCTTAGTCTTTTGTCAGAGACCAGAGGATGGACCCTCTGAGTAAATTAGGAAGTTCTGAGGTACACAGATCAACATTAACCTTTAATAGATATTGTCAAACGTATTGGTCTCTCTGTCGGTTTGGGTCAGTACCCATCTACCAGGAAGGTCTATATTTTAGACACTATGATTCAAACCTAGTCATAAACTCGCCGTTGAAGATGTGTGTGAAATGAAACGTTTAGTCACTTCGACCTCTACGGTGACTCTCATCATCTCAGACTCTCTTCCTAAATCGTCCACCCCTCACCATCGGTCTCCTCTCCTCTCTCTAGGGGTTCAAAAGCCACGAAAAGAGAGACTCTAGTTCGTGTGGTTATTGTCTGGTCAATTTTACCCTTACCCTGAAAGGACGGTCAATGAGATACTACATTGACGGTCGGAGACTCAGATGATTACTCTTAAAGGTCAGTGTGGAGGTACAACTAATCATTAAATATATGAACTCAACCTAAAAATTTCTTCTAGTTTCACGTATAAGTCTACCGTCCACGTTTAAGTCAAACCCAGTACTCAAATATAATGATGATTCTATGTTCAGATTTTTTTTTAATCTTTTGGTAAATGACCATGTAACAGTAAACATGGTCATCATGTTACATCACTCTAGAAGAGAAAAAATAAGAGTGAAGGAGGGAGGGTGGGGTTCGTCGAGAATCAGATGTACCTATCATCAATTTTAAAGGGAACTTCCAAGAAATCACCAGGTCACCAATTCTGAAGGTAACGTTCCTCGAGTCCAAGTCAAGGACCAGTCTCTTGATTCTAGGATGTTCGGTACCCCACGTCGGTTTTTTAAATTTTTTTTCTATGAACTTTAAAGGGGTAGACACCAAAAGAAAAGGAAGAAGAAGAAGAAGAAGAAGAAGAAGAAGAAGAAAAAAAAAAAAACATCTGATTGACATATTAGTCGGTTACAAAAACCACTAGATAGACAGAATGAGAATTTTACTATTAAAAAATGTATAGAAATAAAACATATCATTTCGTATCTCGAGTATCAACTATTTCATCTCGTCATCCCTTAAAAGTGTTTTAGTTCTAAAGTAGACACACGTGTTTCACTGGTAAAGTAAAAGGATAACGGATGTGTATAAAGGAAGGAGTTTCCTCATTACTATTATATAACGAGAGGGAATACCCTGAATGAGAATTCATAATAAGCTAAGTCAGGAGTATAGTAAGGACACTACCTATCTTGTTACGATAATTGTACTCCTTTATTTTATTCTTAAAGTATATCTGTATTCACTATCCACTTTTTAACTTTCGTTGTACTTATAAATTTGTATTCCATCAGGTGTTTAGTAATGTTAGGTAAGTGACCGTATGATGTATCAGTAGTATTTCATACAGATATCTTTATATGAACAATGGTTATATATATGTACATAACTATATCTTTCAAAGTTATATAATAATATGTTCATACACAAGTCATACAAGTTAAAAATTTTATACGTAAATATACATCTATAAATATGGATCCTTATTTATAAAGACTTCCAAATAACTCCCTACTCAATTATGCCGTTTAACTAATTCTCGTACTTAGATGCCACTCCATTTAACTTAATATTAAAGACTTAAATGGTGGATTAGTAAATGATATATTAAAATTTAGTTAATGAACAAGTGAGATTCGGATACAGGAAAAGATGTTTTTCAGTCTAGGAAGGGACCCAATTGTGGTATCTCTAGTTCACTCTACAAACACCTTAGAAATCAGATCAAAAAACGTGTATCTTCAATGAGTTATTTGAAACGTTGTAATAACATATAGGGACCCAGTGACTCATACCTAATAAAACTAAAGTAAAAGGAAGATACGTAGAAAACTAAGGAATTTTACTAAATTTTGGAAAAATAAAATAGAAGAAAATGAGACTTCTCGGGTTGGTCTTACTCTTGACACAGAGAACATAGACTCATACCAGAATAAAGGTACAGTAAGACACAGTAAGTTGATGTTTACACTGGTCCCCAGTAGACCCGCCACTAATTCTCGAACCTGAGACCTCTGTCGGACGGATTCGAAATTACTACCGAGGTGGTAAGATAGGTTCGTTGGAATAAATTAGGGAACTTCGGAGTCAACCCGAAGGGTCCACCGAGTCACCCATTTCTTATACAGACGTTACGGTCCCTGTACGTCTACAAGTTAGGGGTCCAGTCTTTCTAGGGGACTTTCTGTCGTACCGTTGGGTGAGGTCATAATAACGAACCTCTTAAGGTACCTGTCTCCTCGGACCACCCGATGTCGGGTATCCCAGTGTTTCTCAACCTGTACTGACTTCCCTGAATTGTGTGTACGCGCACGAATGTGTATGTGTGTATGTGTTTATCATTGATGTAGTCTAATAATAACACTTCTAACTTACTCTATTCCGTATACTTTAAAAGTCGACCCACGGACCGTATATTATGCATAAGTCAATTAAACGATGATACTAACGTAATAAATAGACCCAGGTACCTACCTGACACCCTTATACGTATATTATGTATAAGTCAATAACGATGATAATAATGTAATAAACCCTAAGGGACCACCGAGTCTACCATTTCTTGGGAGGACGTTACGTTCTCTGGACCCAAGTTAGGGATAGACCCAGGTACCTATCTGGGACCCTTAGACACTCGAAAGACTTTAAACTCCATATTAAAACACACACACTAATGTAAATGTATATAACGTATAAATCTCCAGTTCCCAGTTTCAAGTTATTAAAGAGTCTTACGAGGTACGTGAGTTTTATCCGATCCTTGGTAACGCGATTTGTGTATAGGTGTCTCGTTACCCTTACTAGGTGTCTCGTTCACAGTGACGTAATCTTTCTAAAGTTTCTTTTAAAGATCATCTTTAAATTAGTTTCCCTTTATCTTTGTTGGAGGGTTGAGTAATAAATTAGAAACACAGTAACCGAGTCTACTATTTCTTAGGCGGACGTCACGTCCTCTAAGTCCAAGTCAGGGATCCAACCCTTCTAGGGGACCTCTTTCCTTACCGTTGGGTGAGGTCATAAGAACGGATATCTTAGCGCACGTGTCTCTTCGACCGTCCAATGTCAGGTACCCCAACGTCTCTGAGTCTGTCTTGACTCGTTGGGTGTGAAAACGTGAAAGTAGGTCTATGAGTATCCTAGACCCTTCTACACAGACACGTCTGAACGTGTGGAGGAAGGTCCAGAGGAGTGAAGAACAAGGAGTCCCAGACGGAGGGAGATAAGTCCCCCACAAGAAGTCCGTCGTTAGAGACGTCACACGTGTCTCCGGTCTTAGGGACGGACCCCTTCTAAATACGTTAAAGTTTATAATATGATAAGTCCCAATTTTATCGAATGTACTGATAAGGTTTGATAAAAAGTATAGACAATTCAGACGTGAACTCATAATATTGGAATAAAATCGGTACCTGTCCTTTTTTTTTATTATTAGACTATAACCAGTCTATTTCAGAAGTAGACACTTGACCGACGAAGATACAGGGACGACGACTTGATCAGAACTAAAAGTATTCCTACACGAATCTTTGTCTCCAACCCTTCGTAAGATCTATAAATCCACTGGACCTGTACTGACTTATAAACATGAGTACTCGTAAAGATACAAATGAAGAGAATTTCAAGTTTGAGGTATCGTAAATAATCCTTTGGAGAGGGGTAATAGGTGGTGGGGACTCGGTGTACGGTCGGGGGTGTCGGAGGGGATGGACATTTGGAGATTGAGACGTTCAAAAAGTATAAGAAATCCAAGAAGGAAAAAGGATTCAAAACTACGTATAAAACAGACGGATCTTGTGAAAAACAGGAAAAGAGGGTGAGAGTAAAATTTTGCTTCGTCACTGAGGACAAATAAGTGTCCAGTGAGTTCTACGACGGAGGAGTCTTTCACAAACAATGAGGGTTCATAGCTCAGACACTGAGAGGACACAAAAGACCATCGTGCATTACACAGAACGTAAAGGAGTACGACATAACTTTACAGGGAAGAACAGACCTAGGTGTGGTCTGATACCTGTTACTGTCGTCCCAGGGACAGATCCGGTATCAACACAGACGTGGATTGTCGCGGAACGTCGTATAGTCCGTAGGTTCTTGATCAACACTAAAAATCGATAAACAATAAATAGCTAAGCTACGACCTATTATTATAAAGATCACCTCTTTCTGTTTTCGTTCTCTCTTTCTCTCTCATCTCTTTCCTTCCTTCCTTTCTTCTTTCCTTTAAACCAATAGATACCTTAATAAAACGGTCATTTAAGGAAAGACTTTACGATCCATAATTAAGGTAATATGACGTGACTTTAACGAAGTTACTTCCTTAATTCTTGACAGTAAGTAGAAACAAAGAAAATATGTCTTTGTATAAAGTTATTAGTCTATATGACTAATATCACTTATATTAACTGAGAGTTTCATTTACTTGTGTATTTAATACACCTACGTAGTAATATATATACATATATATGTCTACAGACTGATAACATACTACAGAAACTTCTTATCTAACAATAAAGAAGAGGTGACTCTTAAGAAATCTTCTCAGACATGAGATACATTTACACATGTATGTATGTTAAAAAATGTCGACAAAGTATAAACTTTCACTTCGATAAAGGAAAGTTTTAATCTATAGAGAAATTCTGTCTGCTGACAAAAATTACCATTGTCTAAACCCCCAATAAAACTTCTTGATAATTACGTAATGACGACGTACTGAACACTCTCTGATATGTTCTAACAACTTTTGTAGTTTAGAGATGAAGGTTCGTATCCGAAGTGTCTTGTCTCGTGGTGAAAATAATGATTACCGTGAATGTAAGTAGTGACTCTGAAAATTCCACAGAAAACTCTTTTAGATACCCCGAACCCTCACACGAGAAAATAATCCCCAAAATTTTACCCCTCGTATTATTCGGTCAATTGTCAAGATCTTGACCTTTGTCCAGAAACCTTTTTAGAAAAGTGAGGACATAAAAGAGATCCAAAGGCGACAAGGAACCCGAAGTCCACTAAACAGAAGACAAAGGACAGACAGTCGAAAGGAATAGAGACTGGTGTGATGTCTAAAATTAAACAGAGAAGAACAGAACGGAAGAACAAGGACAGGGTACCGGAAGTCGGTTGTAGACCTGAACTGTAGAGTTCGGACCCGAAGGTGGAACCGATAGTCGTCGGTACAGAACCCGAACTGTCGAAGGTAAAGATAAGATAAAAGGGACAATGATCATACTAATCCCAACTGAGACACAGGGTGTCAAAGGTAATCCGGTCGATTTAGTTATTACACTATAAAAATTATAAAAGTATACTACTACGAAGTAACGATTGGAGGTTATATTGTAGTGTGAATAAAGGTCCTTTAGTTATGACAAAACAGTATTTGTTCACTATCCGTACTTTTTTTTAAAAAAAGAAAAGAAAGATGTCACTGATATACCCGGTTTTCGGTAACGATCCTTCTTTTAACAAAGATCACACATTTTTACACTCAGTCTCCGTCCTACTTCTGAACTAAGGACCAAGAAAAAGAAGTCTCGTCCCGAAGTTGAATGCCTTACCCCTCGTAGTATTAAGGTAAAGGGGGTATAGGACACTGTGATAATGTGTAGTGATAAATGTGTGATAACCACTTCCAGTCTGGACCCGGTGAAAACGAAAGAAGACATCGATCAAAACAAAAGATAGATATTTATACATATTTGACTTAAAACTATTCATCTTTATACAGACGTGACTTTGAGATAAAGAATTGGTACGTTTATAACAAAATCAGTGTCAGGATTGTTCAAACTAAGAAACTTAGAAGTATTACCGAATCTTCATTATGTATCTTCTACCATTATCATATTGTTCTTCGTATAACTTTACACCTACGTCTGTCGACTTTGTCGGACAGACGTCCTTTTTTTTTTTTTTTTCCTTATCTTCAAACCCAGTAAAATATATTTCTACTTTATTAGATAATACAAAGAGTTTTCTGTTACTTTCGTAGTTTCGTTACATCCTGTTAAGTTATTGACTCTAATTTAATCCAAGTAAGAGAAACTTCTGCATCTACTCAAGCGTTACATGAACTCTGACAAAGATCGGGTTTAGGGGGGAGGTAGGACGTTGGTGTCGGGATAAAGATTCTGTTTTTACAGTAGGACAGTAAGNGGGGGGGGGGGGGGGCAATCTTGGTAAGTTACGAAGGGAAACGGATCTCCGATTATTAGGTTTGAAAAATCTGACCATATGGTTCGAGAAGTGTCGGTCCGACAGTAAATATAAAGAATCGACCCGGAGATGGTGAAAGGGTGTTCTGTATCGAATCATACACGATCCAAATTCTGGATCTCTACCGGGACTTTTATCATTAGTATTATGAATTATAAGGAACTGACAAGCGATAATGGTTCATATTAAAATTCTTAAAAACTTGTGATAGAATGAATATGTATATATTTTTCTTATAACTAATAAAATATCTAATCCTCTGACTTCGAGTTCATTTCTAATTGTAAGTTCTCAAATGTACATCATTCATCGGTTCGAGTTACAATTGGTTTCTCAGACTAAGGATCATCCATCACCGGAGTTCAAAAACGGGCTCTGGCGTTCCTGTGGACACCAGTAGGAGAATACTTTCCTACCGAAGGTGAAACGGTAGGGACACTCAGTCCTAAAGGAAATTTTTTTTTTTAAGTTGTCCTCTTTAATTCTAATAAAGCCACACAACGAGTCATTCTAAATATTGAGTTTCTGTGTAACCCATTTACACATTGTTTCGTACAATAGACAAACTACCCCATCTGTCTTTTGTCTCCAGGACTAGGTGAAGCTCATTAATTTCCCAGACACTGTGTGGAACTTTCACTTCTCATACTTAAGGTCCCGGGACCGGTCTAAGGTTCGGTGCATTAATATGGGAGGGGAAAGATGGATTTTTAAGAGGAGTCTCAAAGTTGACTTTTTATTTAAGAAGTGAAGGGTATGATTGACGACAGTAACGTCGAACTCTGTACTAATACGAAGAAATTCGTCTACGAAGGATATAAAACGACTTCTTAACTCAAAGAGAACGTTCTACCGGGCCTTATTTTCTATGACAAGCTATATAGAAAGGTGTGTAGAACCTATTTATACTCTACGTACCGGTTAAATTAGGATCCTTCCCTCGATCGACCGATCTAATAACTCACTATTTATTTGTCTATAATTTTTCTATGATTTCAGTTCCATTATCTTTTCATCTTAACATCCATAGGGAGGAATGTACATCGAAGGTTTAGACACCTAAGTTGTTTATCTAGTTTTTATAAACCTTTTTTTAAAAGTCTTTCGAGGGTTTTCGTTTCGAACTTAAAGGACACAAGACCATTGATAATTATATCATAAATGTAATATAAATGTATCGTAAATACAAGATGACTCATTGTATTCATTGGATCTTTACTAATTTACTAAATTTTATATGTCCTTCGACACGTATTCAATATACGTTTACGATGGAGTTCAGTATATTTCCTAAACTCATATCTCAGACCGGGACCTTGGTTAGGAGGTACCTATATCTCCCTACTCAAATAATCTAAATAAACTTAATAACATACTTACGAAGTAAATTTGATGTCGAATGGAGAACATATTAACCACCGAGACTGGGAAACCCTACTAACAATTGTTCTACTTTATTTTACTTAATAAAATTGACATTGACTAACTTTAATTGTAGTTCCCAGTGAACCGTTCCAAGAGATTCGACGTAATACGAAACCGAAGGTTTCTATTAACTTTAAACAGGGTTACTTAATATGATCCTCACAATATTGGTTGTCATCAATTTCATCTACAGAGAAATAATTTTCATTATTATAGGAAAAATGATGAGATATTTGAACTCGTCTTTAAGAACGATTTATAAGTATTTCATATCTTTGTCCTTTTTTACGTTAGTCAAAACTAACATAAAAGTAAACCTTACTTTGTGGTTTTTTTGAATACTTCTAATGTATGATATAATTTAATCACTTGACGACTGGAAAGAACTTATTGTAGAAGTCGTGAGAAGAGAGTTTCTTCTCCTGATACCTGAAGGGTCTTGACGGTTTCTTCCTTTACCCTGATTCAGTAGGTGGGGTAAAATGAGAACCCTTTGTCCTCACTTCATTAAGGTCGTAACTTACCTTACTGAAATTTAAAATTTAATTAAAAACCTATTTTACTGTGAAGTCGAACACTACTCCGACGTGCCATCTACTTCTTCGTTTTGTATTAGTCTTACTAGTATTCACTTTACTGACAAGACACTTATCATAAACGAAATTATACTACTTAGGTATAGGTAAGGTCCAGTTCTTTAGAGATCGGAAAGTCAAATAAAGTAGATTTTAAAATTTCACAAACAAGATTAAGTGAAGGGGTCTCAAATAGGAGAGTCGGTTTGGTTCTAAGGATCACATTATCGAATCAGACATATTTCGTCTCATTTCCTAATACGGTCCACAGTTTGAGGATGAGATTGGTAATAATACATACACGAATATGTCATTTGACACGTTTTGTTGAATCTCCCCAAGTCCAAGTCTTATATACGACGCGTATAAAAAAAAGAGACATACATACAGGTATGTATGTTTGTGAAGACAGAAAAGACTTCTTCGTTTTCGTTTGTCTGTTTTTGATTATAATTTGTCAAAGGCAGACATTCGACTTTAAAACTAAATTTTTTTTTTGTCCTAAAGTAGGAAAACAAAGTAAAGAAAGTCAAGTGACAATAGAAATATGCTACGTGGAGTAATTAACAGTAAAAGAAGAATTCCATTTAATGTCGGAACACTTTACCAGCTACGATGAGTGCTTTACGACAGTTTGACTTAATGTCCTCGGAAACTACCTCTATTATTTCTAGTTTATTGTAACGGAAGGAAAAGGTCTACCGTAAAGAAAGACTCTAAATCAAAGTTAGTTATGGTAATAACGATCGGTACGTAAAAACAGTAAGGTTGTAGTTGTTTTTTAAGAACAGAAAGATTGAACACTCTATTGACAAAATTGGTAGTATTATAAAAAATTACATATGAAAAATCATCTTTCCATAATTAAAACATTTACGATACGAAATGGGTTGTCTCAGGAACGAGAACCCACATTCCTGCCACTCAACATGTTTATAAAACGTCGTAGTGACTCGATCCTGATTTTGTGATTGTGAAACTCTCTCTTAATCTACAAGGTCAAAAAGTCGTATAAGAAGAAAGATATGTCGTAGTGTCATCGCACTTAGTAAAATCTTTATTAGGCACTAATTGTTTTAGTACAGGTCCCGGTTAGGATCTGTTAGGTCCCCTCTGAGTTTCCGAGTCAAAAAAGTCCTTAAAGGGTACTACAGGGTGGTCCAACGGAGTGGTTTAAGAGTCAGTAGTTCGTGAACTGTAGAAGTCGAATATAATTGGTACAAATAGTAATAAGTGTACTGTAGGAAGGGAAATTTAACATCAGGGGTAATCTCGTTTCTGGATAGGTTTCTGGATAGGTTTCTGAATGGGTTGAATAGGTTCAGTAGATAGAGGGATCCTGGATCGTCTCAGGGACCGTATATCATTAACAAATTAATTATATATAACTTACCTATGTACTAGTTTCTGTCCCAAAAGTAAAGGTCAAACCCAGTGATAAAATTGAAGAAACCAAGATCAGATCTTGTCCGGATGAACCGTTGTTTATCGGGGTTCCATTCCTTCTCCCTCTCTACCTCGTTTAACTTTAGAGATATCCCCAGTCCGTCCCGACCAGTATCCCACGTCCTCCTCGGGACTTTTTTTCTCCTACTAAGTCAAGCCAAGTGACGACGGTACACTTTTAGGTCCAGACTAAAACAAAAAGGGCTTCTCTTCGATAAAGAATATAAAAGTGAACTTCAATGGTCTGACCACTGTGAAAGACTGAAAAAATTTTGTGCAAAATCCGGTAGTCTTATACGGATGACGGATAGAGTCACGTGTAGATCGTTTATGTACTAGAGACTAGATGCAGGGGAGAGGAAGAAGTCACCTACCTAAATATTTCTTTATAAAGAACCATCCATGACGAAGTGAACGATTCCATAGATCGATCCTGGGTATAGTTTTTTAGTTCTAATCTTGGTTGGAAACAATACAAGGAAAGGTACGAAAGACCAAGAAACCAAGTTAAAATTGAAGACAAAGAGTAGATGGTCCCCCAAGAAGACTACCATTTTTACCACAATACGAAGTTGGGGAGTTACCGACACAGACAAAAATACAAGACCAGGACTTCTCTTTTTACCGGAGAATGTCACTCAGTACACGAGGATGACTGACGTCAATTTTATCGATGACAATTATAGTCGAAATAAGTGGAAAGGGAAGTTTGAACCCGACTCAAAATAGAGGGAAAGGGGTCGGCAGAACTTCACTGACAAGGAAGAGAAGACTTTGTTCAGTATACGAGGTTAAAAACAGTAAGTATAGGGCCTGAAGTAAGTAAAATAACATTTAGTCAATCGAAACCAAAATTAACGGACTCTTAATAAACAAAACTAAGAAACTATGGGTTTCCATAAGTAATATTACTACACCTGATCCGTGTAGGATTAGATGAACAAAAGGAGAGTATAGACGACACTAAAAGGAATGGTAGAGAAGATAAGAGGTTTATAAAATTAATGTTTAAGACGGGGTTGGTAAACATCTAAATCTATGTTCTTGTAGACACGTTTCTTTAGACTTCAACTTGTTTTATAAAATGTAAACGAATCTTCTCGTGACTAGACTTTAGTCTTTGAGGTCACGATGGTGAATCTTCACTGAACCAGAAACCGTTTGATTACAGAGGTGTCAAAACAAAGGAATAAGTACTGAACCCATACGGTCGGTATATTAAAAATACCACAACGGTACTTCTAATTTACTCTATTGTAAACGTTTTCATGAAAGTCCAAGTTTTCATGATGTACTTATATACCGTTATAATAATTTACTTCGTTTAAATATAAGATGTAAATAATGACGGAACTTCCTATTCCAGCGTAGGACGACACTGACAGAACTACTTCCACCATGTATAAAGTACGACGGAAAAGGGTCAATTTGTGGTAGAGGAGTTCCTTCGTTTCTATATACAATGAAAACCGACACGAGACCTTGTACCCACACCAGATCTCCTACCCTACGTTCTTCTTACCTCCTTCGTTCCTCTAATTGAAAAGAACCGAAGAACAAAATCTAAATGGGAAAAGATTATAATCGACGAGTAGACGTAAATTGCTAAAGGAAACAAAATGTAGTTACCGAGTAATAAACCAGGGACTTACTACGGACCAAAGACGGGTAGCCCGTATGAATAAACGAACTTGAATCCGAGGTCAGAACGGAATGAGACTGACATGGACACAGGGTTAGTTCCTGGGGATCAGGGTATTCTCCAACAATGAGAGGGGCACCATATGTTAAGGACAGAATGTACGTCAAGTAACTTATAGTTCAGAGTAGATGTGTCGGACCATACACCTACGAGGTTCTGTGACCTGGAGTCGAGTATAAGGACAGGGGTCCCTGAGACTGAGTAAGACGGATAACCTGGAGTCGTGGTCCGTGATTGATAAATTAGACTACTGAACTGGGAAATATTAAAACGACACTAATAACTTTACTGTTGTTTTTCAAATTTTATAACGTATTTGAATCAACTATTTCACCACCACCGAAAGTTTTCCTGACTGAGGTTAAAACTTTCTTGAAGATGACACCCATTTTACGATAGTTTATCGTAGTACACGGTATTTCTTTATCAAGCACTTTCCTTCTCAGTTAGTTACGTCGTTTGAAGTAACGACAGAATACAATTCTTTAACAGTATCGGTGGGGTAGGAAGTCGTTGGTGGTTGGACTACTCAACCATAAGTTGTTGTAACTCTGTGTTGGGAGGTAGTCGTTTTTCTATGAGCTACTAAATTTACTACCGATCGTAAAAAAATTTGTTATTTCATAAAAAACTTAACTCGAGACATGTAAAAAATCTGTATTACGATACCGTATGAATTAACCGTAATTCATATTGAAAATATACGTGACCCTTTGATTTCTTTTAAATACTGACGAAATAACACCACCAGACCTTTTTGGGGTGTCATAGAGGTTCCACATAGATCCGAAACTGACAGGACTAAGAATCCCTGGTCTTAGAAACCAAATACAGACAAGATATAGATTGACCTCGTAACTGATCGAACGGGTCGAAGGAAGAACGATTGAACGAGGTACAAGGTTGGGTCAAAGTCTGGGTCAAAGAGGTGAGAAGTTTGAACCCCCATCGGATATACACCTCCAATTTGAATCACGTTTATTCCTATTAATCTTTGGTCCATACTAAAGTGTTTTCCGGAGTGTCGTATCCGTAGAGGATTCTCGACTTAGTCTTAGTCGTAAAAGTATTCTACGGTCTATTTCAATAAGGATGCGGTTTATTTCATACTCTCCGTGAATGAATTTCGTGAGTGTGTGCATTTCATATATTATATTATATATATATATTATATATTATTTCATGTAGATAATATCAAATTCTATGTAATATATATATTTGATATATTTATTATACAAATTATTTTAATTTCATCTCGAATTTTTAAGATATGATGGTCAACCAAATAAATTAAAAGGAATATGTTGAATATTTAATGTAATTTTATCCTTTTACAGACTTTTCATCGCTGTTGGGTGAAATTTCCGTCGCACTTCGTCATTTTATAGATCCTTAAGTCAAAACATTCTGGACCAAAGATCATATTGAAACGACATCGAATTCGTTTGGGAAAATCCAGAGTAAAGAAGTAAAGTCAAGTCAACTCAACGAGTCAGTACAGACCGAGAAACACTGGGGTACCTGACGTCGTACCATTCGAAGGGACAGGTAGTGGTTGAGGGTCCCGAACGAGTCTGAGTACAGGTAGCTCAGTAAACCTTTTGACATTAAATTTTAATTCACTTGACCTTTTACAACAGAAGGAGATTGAGAACACCCATAAAAAATTAAAAATTTTTAATAAACAAATGAATAAAAACCGAGAGGACCCAGAAGTAACGAAGGACCCGAAAAGACATCCACACCGTTCGCCCCGGATGTGAACTCAACGTCACACGTCCGAGGAGCACCGTCGCCGAAGACAAGAACTTCTTGTGTCGGAGATCCCATGTACCCGAAGTCATCAACTCGTGGTGCCGAACCTCGTGTCCGGGTTATGAACACCGTGTCCCGAATCAACGAGACACCGTACACCCTAGAAGGGTCTAGTCCCTAGTTCGGACACAGAGGACGTAATCGTCTGTCTAAGAAATGGCCCCTTCGGGAACACCTAAAATACGGATTAATAAGAGATTGTAAAAAAGTTAAGTAGTGAAGTATCGAAATGTTAATGACTCAGAACAGAATAGCTAAATTTAAAAATAGGTAAAGAGATAAATAACGAAAATAGAAAGAAGATACTCACCCTAAACAAGATTAGTCCCAACAAAACCAACGTTCTTTATCTCTGAGACTGTTCTACTGGTTCAAACGACCCTTACCTTTACAAAAGGTGATTAAAATCCTTCCATGGTACGTTTAACCCCACCAACTAGTGGGTCAATCGGGCCTAGTACGGTCTTTTCCCTGAAATAACTCTCTTGTGTGATTGTAACTTACGTCCCCTTTAAATTATTTCGGAGTCTCCTTGATGGTCGTCAGTCAAAAAAAAAAATGAAAACAAAAAACAACTTCATATTGACTGTGTATCGTAATATATAAATCAAAGTCCGTACGTCGTATTACTTAACTATAAATATATATATAACGTTTCACTAGTAGTGTCAGTAAGATCAATTGTAGGTCGGTCGGTGACTTATTAAAGATACAGAGAATGTCACAGAAAGGAAAGTGGCATGTACTTGAGGTCAGGACAGACGGATTACTGATCGACGAAAAGAATAAACAAAGATAAGGACATGTCATGTCGAAGTCAGATATGTTTTTAGATTTGAAACACTGATATAACATTGAAATCTCGGTACCGCATCTAAAATTACGGTCTATTTGGTATTTGTCCCATCAGGATCTAGGTTTCACTAGCACTGGTCTCCACCTGTTTCTTCATTCCCGTACACACTGGTTTATAACCTTAAAACCTCTAGTCTTGGATACTCAGACCTGGATAGGGAATCTACCCTCGTACTTATCCCGTTCGAAAAGTTGGATATAGAGTATGTGGTGAGAGTAATGATAAGTAAGAACCGAAGGAGACAAGTTCAAATACGAGTCTACGTCCAAGAGTGTGTTCACATTTTATGTTCGTATCCTGAAGAGTAAGACATCGACTTACGGGAATTTACTAGAGTCTAAAAACATCGTGTCCTATAAGAAAGTCAAACTTCGGGTCAAGTTTCGGAAGGAACTCAGAGGTCGATAGACCGAGGTTTGGTACTAGACGAGAATCTCTGAAAAGTTAACAGACAAATCTCCTGTTTTACATTATAGTGTCCGGTAGGATCCAAAAATACTAAATGAGTGTTCTGAATGAGGAAGTGGTTATCCCACTATAGTAGACAGAATATACAAATTTGTAAGACTAAAATATTTCATGTTTCTGAAAGGGGGTTTATGAAACTTTTTGACGTTGTACCGAAAGTTGTCAATTTTGGAGTGTAAGGAGTGCAATAGATGTTAATGGAACATTTTATATACTAAATATTGTATTTATAGGTAACCTATTCACTAAAAAATTCTTTAAGTGATGTTAACTTCGAAGACTAAACTAAACATACACTTCTCACGTTACTTTGGTCTGTTGTTACAGAGAAGGACGTCCACCTGAACGAGAAAACGATAGAAAGAAACGTATTACACTAATGACTAGGTAAAGACGGAGAGTAGAGTCTCGAAATTAAACGAAACTGATAATAAATCTACTTATGTCATTTTAGTGTAAAATCCTTTAAGATAAAGTTATTTCTAAATAAAGATGATATTTATCCTTTAGTAGGTTTTTTTCTTTTTGTGAAGACATTAACTGTATAAAATAAGAAATATATCATAACTGTATAAAATAAGAAATATTTTGGTTATTGTAAACAGAAGGACTCTTTAGACGATCTATTTAAAAATTAAAGGTAAATAGTTCTTTTAGATGAAAATATCTTATTCGACTCAGGAGTGTATAATTCATATTCACCGTCATTCACCTAAAGATGAAGATGAGATTTTATTGGTAGTTTTAAACTAATTTCCATACTGAATGTGAGACCTTAGGTAAATCTTAAATAATTCGATTTTCTCAACTGGACTGAGTAACTATGTGTCTTTTATGGGAGACTTTATGAATAAAATATTAGTCGATCCATATAAACTGGAAGTTTGTATGTACAGTAGTCAATGAGTTTTCTATATTTACTTATTCTTGAAAAATGAATAACCCGATTATATTTGTAAGTGGACATTCAAGTACTACGCTAAAATATTCGAGTTCAGGTGTTAGGTGTTCGTCAAATCTTTAAAAGGACTCGACTATTTACTTTTAGAGGATGGTCAATATAAATAAAGGATTTATAGATCAAATCAATCAATTTTTAACCAAACAAAGTATTAGAGATATATGTATGTATAAAGAGTAAGAAAAAGAAGAAGTAGAAAGGATGTTAATGAGAATATATCTGGAAGTAGTAAGAGTTGATCTAATGAAAGGTAGATTCATTATTTTAAGAGATGTAGAAAAAGGGAGGTAGTAAGTATAAGGTGGTCATAAGAACGGACCTCTTAGGGTACCTGTCTCCTTGGACCATCCAAGGGTCAGGGACCCCTGAGTTCTCGGTCTGTGCTGAAACGTTGATGTGGTGGTGGTGGTGGTGGTATAGTTAGAAGAATTTTGAGACTAAAATTTTACGTCGAGGAGATGACGACGACGACGACGACGATTCGGCGAAGTCAGCACAGGCTGAGACACACTGGGGTATCTACCGTCGGGTGGTCCGAGGGGGTAGGGACCCTAAGAGGTCCGTTCTTGAGGAGATGATTACCCAAAATTAAAATACAATTTTCTAGTAGAACTTTGTGACTTTAATACTTTATAACTTGTACAACCAGTCTTCCTTGGAAACTCGATAGATCGGGTAGGAGGGTTTCGTAGAGATCTTATACGAGATACATAGATAAGATGTTTGTAAATGACATAAGAACCACCGAGAACCATTTCTTAGGTGGACGTTACAACTTCTGGACCCGAGCTAGGGACTCAACCATTCTAGGGGACCTCTTCCCTTGTCGATCGGTGAGGTCATAAGACCGACCTCTTAAGGTACCTGAGATATCAGGTACCCCAACGTTTCTCAACCTATGCCGATTCGCTGAAGTGCTGGTTCTATTAGTGCTACGACACTAGTGAGTGGATCTTGGTCTGTAGGACCTTACACTTCAGTTCACCCGGAATCTTTCGTAGTGATGCTTGTTTCGATCACCTCCACTACCTTAAGGTCACCTCGATAAAGTTTAGGACTTTCTACTACGACACTTTCACGATATGAGTTATACGGTCATTTAAACCTTTTGAGTCGTCACCGGTGTCCTGACCTTTTCGAGTCAAAAGTAAGGTTAGGGTTTCTTTCCATTACGGTTTCTTACGAGTTTGATGGCGTGTTAACGTGAGTAGAGTGTACGATCATTTCATTACGAGTTTTAAGAGGTTCGGTCCGAAGTCGTTATACACTTGGCACTTGAGGGACTACAAGTTCGACCAAAATCTTTTCCGTCTCCTTGGTCTCTAGTTTAACGGTTGTAGGCGACCTAGTACCTTTTTCGTTCTCTCAAGGTCTTTTTGTAGATAAAGACGAAATAACTGATACGGTTTCGGAAACTGACACACCGAGTGTTATCACTTCAGCGAGTCAGTACAGGTTGAGAAACGCTGGGGTACCTGACATTGGATAGCCCGAGGAGACAGGTACCCTAAAAGGTCCGTTATCGTGACCTCACCTAACGGTAAAGGAAGAGGTCTCCTAGAAGGGTTGGGTCCCTAGCTTGGGTCCAGAGGGCGTAACATCTGTCTGTGAAATGGCAGACTCGGTGGTCCCTTCAGAGTCATTTCACCGAGTGTTATTTGACACCTTTTAAGACTTTCTCTACCCTTATGGTCTGGTGGACTAGACGGAAAACTCTTTGGATATACGTCCAGTCCTTCGTTGTCAATCTTGACCTGTACCTTGTTGTCTGACCAAGGTTTATCCTTTTCCTCATGTAGTTCCGACATGTAGCAGTGGGACGAATAAATTGAAGATACGTCTCATGTAGTACTCTTTGCGACCCGATCTTCTTCGTGTTCGAACTTAGTTCTAACGGTCGTCTTTATAGTTATTGGAGTCTATTCGTCTACTGTGGTGGGAATACCGTCTTTCACTTCTCCTTGATTTTTCGGAGAACTACTTTCACTTTCTCCTCTCACTTTTTCAACCGAATTTCGAGTTGTAAGTCTTTTACTTCTAGTACCGTAGCCCAGGGTAGTGAAGTACCCTTTATCTACCCCTTTGTCACAGTCTGAAATAGAAAAACCCGAGGTTTCAGTGACGTCCACCACTGACGTCGGTACTTTAATTTTCTGCGAATAAGGAACCTTCTTTTCAATACTGGCTGGATCTATCGTATAAGTTTTCGTCTCTGTAATGAAACGGTTGTTTCCAGGTAGATCAGTTCCAATACCAAAAAGGACACCAGTACATACCTACACTCTCAACCTGACACTTCTTTCGACTCCCGACTTCTTGACTACGAAAACTTGACACCACAACCTCTTCTGAGAACTCTCAGGGAGCCTGATGTTCCTCTAGGTTGGACAGGTAAGACTTCCTCTAGTCGGGACCCTAAAGAAACCTTCCTTACTACGATTTCGACTTTGAGGTCATGAAACCGGTGGAGTACGCTTCTCAACTGAGTAACCNCCCTCCCTAACCCCCGTCCTCCTCTTCCCCTGCTGGCTCCTACTCTACCGACCTACCGTAGTGACTGAGCTACCTGCACTCAGACTCACTTGAGGTCCTCAACCACTACCTGTCCCTCCGGACCGCACGACGCTAAGTGCCCCAACGTCTCAGCCTGTGCTGACTCTGTGACTTGACTTGACTTCGTTGAAAGTGAAAGTGACGATACAAATTCTGTACCCATATCCGAATTCTATACCACCACTTGTCTTACCTAATATCAACGAAATAACCTTGACTATAAGGTCCACTCTCTCTTATTATTTTTCCTTTTTATTAAAAATTTTCACTATTCACGGTAATTCCGTTTTTTGTGTTACTGAAATTTATTCTCACTCACGGTATCATTAATACACTTCTCAAATGTTGGAATAACGTTCTCATTGTTTAACGAGAATTCTAAAGGATTAATGATTTTCGGTTCGTGTAATTGTTCGAATCCTTTTGAGTATCTCGTTTGGTGCTCAAGGCTATGTACCAGATAGGTGACAATGTGGAAAACTGATCGGATTCCTAAGTCTTTGGTTAACTTTCGAGGTAAAGTTCGTCGAGTCAAATCTCGAATGTCTCAGTCACACGAGTCCAAAATGAGAGGGTCCACTTCTCGTCAGTCGGAATCCAGTCACGGGGTAACTGAATTACGACCTTTTACTTTAAGTAAAATTATTAATTCGTCGGAGTCAATAGACCCTGGGAAGTCAAAAAGAACAGAGTTGTTGGTGTTCCGTTCTAACAAAGGTCCTACCCGTTTGACCGTCGTATATTACGTATTCTTCGATGTTTCATAGTTACTCCTCTTATGAAACAATATCTTTGTTTGTCGACAAGGATCCCAGTAGAGACCTCGTACCGTTAACGTCAGAAGTTTAGACGAAGAGACCCTCTTTGATTTTATGAACCCCAAAATTAAACCGACATGATACATCATTACACACTGAAATATTTTAAACGAATTAAAGGGACTTAGAATTAAAACAAAAGTAAACAGTTTAAAATCATTATAGTGTAGAGTGTCCCTCTACCGTTTCACTAAACTTTTTACAAATATTACCTAAGAGAGTTAATAGTAGTTACATTTTTAGGTGAAAACGTCTAAGAGTCCCTTAACTCACGTAACTGTAGTCAAAATTCTCTTGATCAATTTTTGCTTTGGACATCCCCTACTAGGTCCTTTTCGATAACGTTATGTTTTAATCCAATATTTGGTGTTGGTGGGTGGTGACGGGGGGGTGGTGGTGGTGAGGTGTGTGTGTGTGTGTGGGTCCTTTCTTCTCCACTTTTTACATGTCTTGAAAGTCTTCTCCCTTTCTCACGTCTAGAACTCTCCTCTATCTTTTTGAATTTCCGTAAAATGACTCCCACCGACCAGATTTCCCTTAACTCTATGGTTTCTTTATCATGTGACTCTTCACTACTTTATGTTGCCATCTTCAGATCCCCTTCTAATAAACGAATCCTAAGTTTTTTATAGACAGGTATTTTGATTAAATCGGAATTAGAGACATACCCTTTTTATTTATTTATTTTCATCGTTGTTGTCGTTTTTTTTTTTTTTTTTTCATTATAGTTTCCAGTTGAACTTTTTACCATTTTACACCTAAAGAGATCTAACTAATTATAAAGACCGTAGTAGTAAGATAAACTCATTCAACATTACGTATGAAAATTGAACAGAGTCCATATAGACTATCCATGATGTCGTAAAGGAGGTGTTATTTTATCCGATCAACACTTAAAAAGTGATTCTTTAACGTATTAGATTATTATTCTATTCTTGTGGTACCTGGTTTCCACGAAGTCTTTTTTATTTGTTCTTTTCCACGTTAAATTTCTACAAATACCTTCTCTGTAACGGGACTATAAAGTATTCGTTACTTAGTTGGTTTGTTTGTCTTGAGTTGAACTCTCAGCGGAGAAACCTTCTGATAGGTTTCTTCTCACTCTCTCTATAACTAGGTGTCTTTCTTTCTCTTTCACAAACCTCCACCATAGGGTAAAAAACGAGGGTCTACGAAGAAACCAGACGATAAGACAATGGATCGTAGTACGGTAATCGGTCTAAGTTTCGATCTCCTCTTCTTTTCAGAACACGGATGGATTTTAATATCACGCAGTCTCTAGTCTTAGAGGATTTACTTTACTGTGGTCAGGACAGAGTCTCTATCAAGTCATTGAACTCTTTCCGGTCTTCAAGGTTCACTTTAATACAGGCGTCTTCCTCCTCTTATTTTGTCTAACACCGGGTGTCTGCGTACCTATCCAACCAAACAATTTTTATAGTAGTTACTTAAGTCCTACATATTCGTTCGAGGTCCTCACCCACTACCTGTCCCTTCGGACCGTGCGACGTCAGGTACCCCAACGTTTCTCAGTCTGTACTAACTTACTGACTTGACTTGATTTAAGCTTTAGTCGACGGAGGAAAAGTCCATCATCATAATCACAACCAGTAAGTCAACACAACTGAGAAACACTGGGGTACCTGACATCGGACGGTCCAAGGAGACAGGTACTCTAAAGGGTCCGTTCTTACGATCTCACATTTTTTTTTTTTTTCTTACGATCTCACCCAACGGTACGGGAAGAGGTCCCCTAGAACGGTTGGGTCCCTAGTATGGACCCAGAGGACGTAACGTCCGTCTGAGATGGTAGATTCGCTGGTCCTTTCAGGGAAAAGTCTATTACGAGACATTTAGGAATTTCTTCATTACTTTTATTATTTTAATAAAAAAAGTAAATAACCGGGTTCTCATTTATTTAGGATATTTTACTGGTATCCGATAGTCGGATTGACATAATAGTAAACCCAATACGGAAACCGTGGTCCGTGACACTAGGACTATGAGGGTTCCGGTGTCAACGAATTACACACAGACAGGGTCATTACATTTGAACTTACGGAAAGGTTCTTACTACAGACCCGTGAAGTAAAAGAAAACGGGACCCAGGGAGAGGAGAACTCACTTTGTGACCTGTGTCCATCGTAGGGACAGAAGGACCTCGTAACAAGTTGTAGGATTACGAAGGTGGACTCGAGGACGAGACCAGGGTATAAAGGTAACATTGAACTTGGGATTCGGATTGGGATTGACCTACCAGGAAAGGGTAATTAATAGTAAATTGACCTACCAAGAAAAGGTAATAAATTGAAACTAAAACACCTTTCTTGGACCGATCTCTCATTAAAGATTGACCTGACCTTATACTGTAGATAGGAAAAGGACCGACACTCCAAACCCAATTTAATAAAGGGAAAGAGACTAGATTCATCTGGAAACGAGGCACGTACGAGTCAGTGTAGGTTGAGAAACACTGGGATACAAGACTGGGATACCGGACATCGGTTCAAGGCGGTTCAAGAAGAAAGGTACCCTAGAGGGTCCGTTCTTATGACGTCACTCTAAGGTAAAGGACGGAGTCCCCTAGAAGGACTGGGTCCCTAACTTGGACTCAAAGGACATAGAGGACGAAACCGTCTGTCTAAGAAATGGCGACTCGGTGTACCCTTCGGTCTGAAAACCATCCACCTCAATAACGAGAATAGGGTTCGTATGAGACAAGGACGACGACGATTCAGTGAAGTCAGGACAGGTTGAGACACGTTGGGGTATCTGTCGTCGGGTGGTCCGAGGGGGCAGGGACCCTAAGAGGTCCGTTCCTCTGAATATCGTTCTTTAAATTTAATCTTGGATCCTTTCGTAACACGGTTCGTCATAATATTCAGTATTTGACATATACACTGTATATCTTCTAAGAAGAGGTTTCTACAACTTATGTCTTCTATACATCTAGTAACAATATTTCCTTATTATAATCTGTAAAAACAAAGAAAAGTTTTAATTCCTAACGAATTGAAGAGTCCAACGAAAGGAACTAAGAGTTCCTAGAAAGTAGAGACCAGACACGAACACATGGGTCCACTCATAGACGAAACGTGACATTGGGGGTCCTTCCGTCTCAGGTATGGTTTGGGACGTATTGGTGTGGATCTCTCTCTTCCACCTCGTGTGCCTATCGAAATTTAAAGTACGGTATCAACCTGAGCTCGAATTCATTTCGTCCCTCGGTACCTTCCAAAATTTTGTGAGTCGTGTCCTGGTTCGAGTCCATTGTTTATATGTGAGATCCCTATAAATCGAAATCTAGGTGTTAACTCGGAGTCATATTAACTTTTCTTAATACCCAAGTGAACCGACGGGGTAAGTGTAAAAAAGTTCGGGTTCTACAGGTTTGAACTTGAGTAATAGAAGAGAGTCTCTGTTACAAGTAGAAGAAAGGTCAAACAAGGTAACCATTGGTGTGTCCTTTAGTCTTAGTGATTGTCTCATGGGAAGCCTATTCTCGTTATCTGAGGTGGATGGTTTTCAGACCGAAGGTTCCACCAAGTCACCATGTCTTAGAAAGACGATTACGTCCTCTGTGTCCTTTGAATCAAAGTTAGGGACCTACCCCTTCTAGGGGACTCCATCCTTTACCGTAGGTGTGGTTATTCCA
The DNA here is from genome assembly GCA_006410555.1 of Capra ibex. Lineage (NCBI taxonomy): Eukaryota > Metazoa > Chordata > Mammalia > Artiodactyla > Bovidae > Capra > Capra ibex. Next base: position 22,345,248 of record SJYO01048061.1, on the reverse strand, counting down.
GTATTACCAATAGAAATAATAAATTTTAGTTTAATAAAATTTTCAGGTAAGACATTTGGAATTAAGATCCGACCCTCTTCTATTCATTAGAAAAGACTCTCCCTAGTAAGACTTAAGGAGACGATAATTATCTTTAGAATTACTAAACAGGTCCAACGAATCCCTCCACACACACACACACACACACACACACACACACACACAAAGTATTAAGACGAACTGTAATGTCCTCAGGAGTAAACGAGAAAGTTTTATAACTGGGACTTAAATAAAACTTGACTGAACTCAAGTGTTGTGTGGGTAGTTATAAAAACTGGACGGGATCACAAAGCCTACTTAAGAAATGGGACTATGTTTAGTCATTTCTCTGTGTCAAACCAATTCCGAAGGTAATCCGGACTAAAAAAGTCTCTATTATACACTGTCTCATCAGTCGTAGAACGAAAACGAATACGCCATGAAGACTCTTGACTTGTCAGACGGGAGTCCGTTAACGTAGGGGTTCGGTTCCTCCCTACGTGGGAGTACAACACAATTAACTAACTTTCCCGTTTACTAGATATCCTTTTCAACGTAGTAATGCAATTAACTCCCGTTTCGGATTAATCTCCCCTTTACCTCATCTGTCTCGGTCTCTGTGTCGTCCGGAAGTAGACACTACAGTTGTTTGTCTCGACCATTGATCTTGGTCTCTCTGACGTCCGGAAGTAAATGTAGAAGTCAAAGTTACACTTTTTTTAGGTGAGACACACACGTGCACACACACACACGTACGTGCGTATCCACAAACCGGTCCCCTTTTTTTTCAAATGTATGAACCTACCTTTAGTCAAGGAGGGTCCACCTCGTCGGATGTCTCTTAGTCATACAAAATTTGTTCAATTGACTTAACATATACAAGCTCTCCCATTAGACTTTGTGTAAACTTAAAATTTAGACCTCCTCCCTAACTAAAATAAGGGTAATGTTGTTTTTTGTTTCTAGCAAAAAAGGTCGAACGTACACCCGTCCAATGTTGCCCCTGAATAAAACCTGGACTAGTATGATGGTAGTCTTGTCTACACTTCATAAACTTGCATAAAACTAATTGTGGTTAAATAGGATATTATTTATCAGAAGGATTTTAACCAAGTTTTAATATAATACAATGTTTTCTATTCTTTATGAGTAAGGTGACGTTACGTTCAACTTTCATTTCTATAGGTCGAAGAAGATGTAAGACATTGACTTGACGAAGAATCGTTGGGGACCAAGAAGTCCCTAGAATCTAAGTCTTCGGTGTCATCGTATTCACCCTTATAATTTAAAATCTACGAAGATCTCACAAAGTTTAAACCCCAAGTCTAAACTCGACTCTGTCCACCACTACCAGTCTTGTACACAAAAAATAGGAAAGTCTTTTGAAAGGCACAGGTTGAACGGTTTCTCACATGAAAAGAGACTGACATCGTTATGTTTGTTTTAGAAAGTGTTCTTTCTGGTGAGTTCTCTTTATTTCTTACGTCCGTCTGTACAAATCCGATATCGTGATTCAACAATTTTTATGTACCTTTAATAATAAAGAGTTAAGTTGATATCAGGAACTGAAACATTTTTTGACCCGGGGTAAAGAATAAAGAGTACTCAAATATGTCTATTTATATATAATAATTTTTATATATTTATGTGTCTATTTGTCTATGTGTCTAAAGATATAAATTTATTCTTTTAGTATCGTTATAATTTTTTATCTTTCTTACCGATTATTTTATAAAATCGATCCTTTCTCTTTTTCATGTGTCATTATGAAGTGACTCGTATGGTTAATCCTCGTTGTAAACTTGTTGTTTAAGTTTTAATAAGTTTGTTATTTTAGTATGGAAAACACATATTCCCGAAGGGAGTAACAAGTCTGTCATTTTTTAGGAGGACGTTACGTCCTCTGACGTCAAGTTAGGGACCCGTTCCTTCTATGGGACCTGTTCCTTTACCGTTGGGTGAGGTCATCCAACACAACCTCAGAGGTTAGAGGTCCGACCGCTTAAAATACCTGTCTCCTTGGACAACCCGATATCAGGTACCCCAGTATCAGTCTGTACTGACGCACTGATTGTGAAACCATATATTTCTTCTTAGGATTACTGGAACCGGTCCTTTGTATTGTTAAACGTGGTCATCTCTGAATTTTAATATAACTATCTAACACAATAATCTTTAAACTTAGTTAACTATAAAAGTCTGAACTCATCCTTTTAAGAAAGAAACGAAGGGAATAAATGAGGAGACTTATAAATTACGAAAAGACTTATATAACGAAAAGTTCAACTTGAGTACACGTTTGGTGACTTCTAAAAGTTTAACAGTTTTTGTCTAGTTCTCTTTCTTGATTAGTGTTTCAAAGAAGAATCTCCAGTACACCAGTATTGCTTGTTTACATCAGTGTCGGTGTCTAGTAGTCTTCTTGGTACGACCGAAAAGAAGGTCAGAAGAGAAACGTTTGTCGATTCTGGTGTTTATAGTAAGTTTTTCATCGTTTCCTATTCCCTGAAGGGACCACCAAGTCACCGATTTTGAGACGTGTGGGTTTCGTCTCGACCCCTTGGACCCAAGGTAAGGACCAGTCCCTTCATCTAGGGTGTGTAGTGTTGGTTCTCAAGTGTACTACGTTAATTTCTATAGAGTACGGTGTTGGCCTCTTCCGTTACCGTGGGGTGAGGTCATGAGAACGGACCCTTTAGGATACCTACCTCCTCGAAGTATTCGATTTCAGGTTCCCCAGCGATTCTCAACCTGTACTCAATCGTTGAAGTGAAAGTGAAAAGTGAAAGTACGTAACCTCTTCCTTTACCGTTGGGTGAGGTCACAAGAACGGACCTCTTAGGGTCCCTGTCTCCTCGGACCACCCGAAGGTAGATACCCCAGCGTGTCTCAGCCTGTGTTGACTACGTTGAATCGTCGTCGTCGTCGTCGTCGTACGGTGTTGATCTTCCAGGGTGTACGGTGGTGATTCTGGACTGTGTCGGTTTATTTATTTATTTTTGTAAATTTGTTTTGGTTTTCTTGGTTTCCTTAGATACCGTATAAAAAACTATCAAAGGGAGTTCGTATCCGGACTCCCGTTGACCTGAGTCGTTCATTTCCACCGTAAAAACAAATTTATGTCACCAACAAAGGAAAAGGAGAGTGTAACGTAAATAACTGTCTAACAACCCTCCGTTATGTGTTTATTAAAGACCTTATTATTATTGTCGTAAAAGAGTTTGAATTAGGTTCCTCATAACAGAACCATACCAATCATCATCGTTGAAAACGTGATGTTTAGGTATTTTTAGAACAGTCCGAAAATTACAAAAGGAGTAGTACGGTAGTTTTCACTTTTACATCTAGATTCCATTATAAAGTCGGGAGACGATCTCACCACTAAACGAAACCAAGAGACGCACGAGTCGGTAAAGTCAGTACAGACTGAAAAACGCTGGGAGACCTGACATCGACCGGTCCGAGGAGACAGGTACCCTAAGAACGACACGGGAGGAGGTCCCCTAGAAGGGTTGGGTCCCTAACTTGAGGGTAGAGGACGTAACGACCACCTAATAAATGACGACTCGGGGGAAACGAAGATATAGTACGACTTAAATGAAGACCTCTTTACATTGACACCCGAGAACGGTGGACTTCCCGAACCTTCCTGTACCTTTCAGATCGAGAGGAACACTAAAACTAAGATGACTGCCTCGACATTATTTGAGGTCTACTTTGACCGGTCACTTCCTATACACTGTGGCCGGAAGGTTTAGTGTGTTGAGGCTCAGAACCCAAGGTTTACTTTCTTAAGTTTGTGACAGTGGTCGTGATACAATTTTTTTTTTTTTTTTGTTAGGTATTGGATAATATATCGTGTCCCTTGACGTGGTCTACGAGACTGATTCACTGTGCACGAGTCACAACGAACTGACGTCGGGGTACCTGACATATATCGGACGGTCCGAGAAAACAGGTACTCTAAAAGATCCGTTCTTATGACCTCGCCCAACAGTAAAGAAGGAGGTCCCTTAGAAAGGTTGGGTCCCTAGCTTTGGTACAGAGAACGTAGAGGATGTAACCGTCCGTCTAAGACTGTGGTCACTGGATATTTCCTTCTTTAGGTTTTTTTATCCCTCATGTACATAGTCAAGTCAAGCCAGCGAGTCAGTACAGACTGAGAAAAGTTAGGGTACTTAGCGTCGTGTGGTCCGGAGGGACAGGTAGTGGTTGAGGGCCTGAAGTGAGTCTGAGTACAGGTAGTTCAGTCACTACGGTAGGTCGGTAGAGTAGGAGACAGCAGGGGAAGAGGAGGACCAGGGTTAGGGAGGGTCTTAGAAAAGGGTTACTTAGTCGAGAAACGTACTCCACCGGTTTCAATAACCTCAAAGTCAAAATCGTAGTCAGGAAGGTTACTAGTAAGTCCTGACCAGAAGAAAACCTACCTGACCAACCTAGAGGAACATCAGGTTCCCTGAGAGTTCTCAGAAGAGGATGTGGTGTCAAGTTTTCGTAGTTAAGAAGCCACGAGTCGAAAGAAGTGTCAGGTTGAGAGTGTAGGTATGTACTGGTAATCTTTTTGGTATCGGAACTGATCTACCTGGAAACAACCGTTTCATTATAGAGACGAAAACTTATACGATAGATCCAACCGGTATTGAAAGGAAGGTTTCTCATTCGCAGAAAATTAAAGTACCGACGTTAGTGGTAGACGTCACTAAAACCTCGGGTCTTTTTATTTCGGACTGTGACAAAGGTGACAAAAGGGTAGATAACGGGTACTTCACTACTTTGATTCGGTCCGACACACCCCGGTGGGTCCTACCCGCCCAGTACCATCTCTCCAGACTATCTTACACCAGGTGATCTCTTCTCTTACCGTTTGGTGAAGTCATACTTGTTATACTTTTCCGTTTTACTATCCTATGACTTTCTCCTTGAGGGACCCAGTCATCCACGGGTTATACGATAACCTCTAGTCACCTCTTTATTGAGGTCTTTTTTACTTCCCTACCTCGGTTTCGTTTTTGTTATGGGTCAACACCTACACTGACCACTATCTTCGTTCCAGGTTCCGACATTTCTCGTTATAACGTATCCCTGGACCTTACAGTCCAGGTACTTAGTTCCGTTTAACCTACACCAGTTTGTCCTCTACCGTTCTCACTTGCAACTGTAAGAACCTTAGTCGTTTGATTTTACCTGACCTTACCCACTTAAATTGAGTCTACTGGTAATATAGATGATGACACCCGTCCTTAAGGAATCTTCCTTACCTCATCGATAGTACCAGTTGTTCTCAGGTTTTACGTCATGAACCTACGTTAGAGTTTTTACTGTCTTACTAGAGACAAGTAAAAGTTCCGTTTAGTAAGTTATAGTACCGTTAGGTTCGGATACGGGGTTGGTCATTGTGACTTCTTCGACTTCAACTTGAAAAGATACTTCTGGATGTTCTGGAAAATCTTGATGGTGGGTTTTTTCTACAGGAAAAGTAATATCCCCTGCCCTTACGTTTTCATCCTTCAGTTCTTTGTGGACCTCACTGTCCGTTTAAATCGGAACCTTACACCTTACTTCGTCCCGTTTCCGATTATCTCAAAACGGTTCTCTTACGTGACCAGTACCGTCCGTGGGAGAAGGTTGTTGTGTCCTCTCCTGAGAAGTGTACCTGTAGTGGTCTACCAGTTGTGACTTTAGTCTAACTAATATAAGAAACGTCGGTTTCTACCTCTTCGAGATATGTCAGTCGTTTTTGTTCTGGTCCTCGACTGACACCGAGTTTAGTACTTGAGGAATAACGGTTTAAGTCTGAATTTAACTTCTTTCATCCCTTTTGGTGATCTGGTAAGTCCATACTGGATTTAGTTTAGGGAATACTATATATTACCTTCGCTCTTTATCTAAATTTCCTGATCTAGACTATCTGTCTCACGGACTACTTGATACCTATCTTCAAGCACTGTAACATGTCCTCTGTCCCTAGTTCTGGTAGGGGTACCTTTTCTTTACGTTTTTTCGTTTTACCGACAGACTCCTTCGGAATGTTTATCGACACTTTTCTTCTCTTCGCTTTTCGTTTCCTCTTTTCCTTTCTATATTCGTAGACTTACGTCTCAAGGTTTCTTATCGTTCTTCTCTATTTTTTTTCGGAAGGAGTCGCTAGTTACGTTTCTTTATCTCCTTTTGTTGTCTTACCCTTTCTGATCTCTAGAGAAGTTATTTTAATCTCTATGGTTCCCTTATAAAGTACGGTTCTACCCGAGTTATTTCTTACCTTTACCATACCTAGATTGTCTTCGTTTTCTATAATTCTTCTCCACCGTTCTTATGTGTCCTCTTGACATGTTTTTTCTAGAAGTACTGGGTCTATTAGTGCTACCACACTAGTGAGTAGATCTCGATCTGTAGGACCTTACACTTCAGTTCGCCCGGAATCTTTGGTAGTGATGTTTGTTTCGATCACCTCCACTACCTTAAGATAAACTCGATAAAGTTTAGGACTCTCTACTACGACACTTTCACGACGTGAGTTATACGGTCGTTTAAACCTTTTGAGTCGTCACCGGTGTCCTGACCTTTTCGAGTCAAAAGTAAGGTTAGGGTTTCTTTCCGTTACGGTTTCTTACGAGTTTGATGGCGTGTTAACGTGAGTAGAGTGTACGATCATTTCATTACGAGTTTTAAGAGATTCGGTCCGAAGTCTTTATGCACTTGAACGTCTACAAGTTCGACCAAAATCTTTTCCGTCTCCTTGGTCTCTAGTTTAACGGTTGTAGGCGACCTAGTACCTTTTTCGTTCTCTCAAGGTCTTTTTGTAGATGAAGACGAAATAACTGATACGGTTTCGGAAATTGACACACCTAGTGTTATTTGACCCCTTCTAAGACTTTCTCTACCCTTATGGTCTCGTGGACTGGACGGAGAACTCTTTGGATATACGTCCAGTCCTTCGTTGTCAATCTTGACCTGTACCTTGTTGTCTGATATATATACATATACATATTGATTAAGTCAAACGACATGTCGTCTTTGATTGTGTTGTAACATTTCGTTGATATGAGGTTATTTTTAAAAAAAATTTCAATTTTTTAGGTATCAATTAAACAAAAATTAAAACTTTATTGACCAAATATGTCGCAGTTTTAGATATCCTAATTATAAAATAAAAAAGGTTTTACAAATATAATTCATCAGTATTACGAATAGGAGTGTAACCCGGGAGCAAGAACCTAAAATCTTCTTCCCCAATCCTAAAAAAAAACAAAAATAATCTTTCTAAACTTGGACTCACGATAATGAGAGCGTACTACACAAGACCAGGAAAATTTTGAAAGTACGTATTTTAACTTTGTTATTATTATATATAAAGAAATATTTTAACATTCTCAATTACTTTTAATATACTCTCCCCCAACCTCCCTATCCCGTTAGTTGTAATAGAAGTTCCCTGTTTCAGACACAGAGGCCTCAGTTCTGGGAACGGGACCCTGGTGTGACTTTTCTGAGATTCCTTCACCATTTCTCCCATTTGACTATTGTTATTTCCCTTCCTCCCTCACCCACATCAGTAATCGTCTATTCTCTAAAGTTGTTTAGGGCCCTCTCATCCTCGTCGATTTTCGACGACTGGTCCTTTTGGTCTCTTTGTTTCCCCCTTCGGTGTAAGGTCTGTCCTGGGACCCCCTCGAACCACCGACGGTCAGAAGAACTGACACCTTGACACCCGAGGCTCGACTGTCGCACCTCTAACCCTCACTCCTTCCTTCGATTTTGTCCCCGTAATTTTTCCTGAAGGAAGATATCGATCGAGGTCGAGAGGGTGGGGCGAAGGAGTAGGGGTGACGTCCGTCTTTTTGACCTTAACGTCGGGTCGTAAATGGAAGTCCGTTTCGTCGCATCCCGAAATAGGTCTTTTTTTCACTTGTTCGAAGGGCAACTTTCGAGTCTGAAGGTCACACCTACTCCTATTTTGAGGAACGAGGTCAGAACGTCTCGGGTCTCGTAGAGACCAAAAGAGGGACGTGTACAGGGACGTCATTTCACTTCAGACAGGTAACTTGACTTCATGAAGTAAACATAGGACTCATCAAAAGGGTGAACCTCCTCTTCGGGAACACCTTTGATTGGAGCGACGTAATATTGAGGGAAGTAGACGAAGGTACCACCGAGTCTACCAGTTCTGGACGTTACGTCCTATGGACCCAAACTAGGGACCCGGTCCTTCTAGGTGACCTCTTCTCTTACCGATAGTTGAGGTCATAAGACAGACCACCAGCCGATGTCAGGTACCACAGTATTTCTCAGTCTGTGTTGATTCACTGATTGTGTGTATAGGTGTGACTGACAGATTTTATCTGTAAGGAAAAAGTCAATGTTCCCTTTTGATGTACTTTCTGGTTATCAAAGTCGATATTAAATAATCATGAATGATGACGTTCCTCTAATTTGGTCAGGTAGGATTTCCTTTAGTCAGGACTTATAAGTAACCTTCCTCACTACGATTTCGACTTTGAGGTTTTGAAACCGGTGGACTACACTTCTAGACTGAGTAACCTTTTCTGGGACCACGACCCTTTCTAACTTCTGACCTCCTCTTCCCCTGTTGTCTCCTATTCTACCAACCTACCGTAGTAGTTGAGTTACCTGTACTCAAACTCGTTCAAGGTCCTCAACCACTACCTGTCCCTCCAGACACACGATGTCAGGTACCCCAGCGTCTCAATCTGCGTTGACTCACTGACTTGACTCGACACATTGTCTTTGGTAAGTTACAGAAATGTAAGAAGTAAATAAATACATTAGGAAAATCTTTATTTTAGAGACAGTTCGTCCACGATAATCTTAGGGGTAAAATGTTGACTCCTTTGAGTCAGTGTAATTTTCAAATTAGTGAACAGGTTTCACTTTGTCCTCTCTTTCGTTGGTCAGTGTCGGAAACTTCCTTACCGTATCGGGTTCCTGTGTTATATTTGACTAATCTGGGTTTATCCAAGTTCTACTGTCTACTCAACTACAGGTGGTCTTGAACTCGGAGTCATATGTGAGTAACATTGTGAAGTCGTTCGATTTACTGTGTGGGTGTCCACGGTAGTGACAAGGTTCCTACTGGTATTTCCAGTTTTTCACCTGTCATCGGGTTAAAGATCTTTAGGGGTAGACAAGGGGGTTTATCGACTTTATGAGGAGGATGAGCAATCGGATACTTTAATGGGTAAGGACATTTTTGACTGTTGGGGCATGGACCCCGGAAGACTCTACCGGGTGCGAGACAGACACCTCACACAAAGAGAAATTTGTTCAGGTGAAGAATGGTTAGTGAAACAGAGAGTTACTTAATAAAGACGATACTTTGTAGTTCTTGGACTTGAAATCATTCAGGACTCTGGTCTACACACTAGAGTCAATTTTCTGTTACCCAAGTCAAGGTCAGACTTAATGTGCTAAAGTTTTCGGTCTCAATTATTCACTATCTCGACTCGAACTTTCGGTCTTCAGACCAAGGGTCTTAGATGTAAAAATTTTTGATACTTTGTAATGGATTGTAAAAAATTTTTTTTAAAATTGTCTCGTTTGATTTATATTTATTAAGTCTTTTGTCCTTTTTTACGTAGAAATTAATAATACGAGTTTCTCTAGACTGTCGAATTAAGTACTTTTATCTTTGTCGGTCTCCCTTTTTTCAATCAAAAATCTTTAATTTTTATGCTAACGGTTTGAATTTTCGACTTTTTATTTTGTAATCCTTTTTTCTTCTTGTTGTGTCTCTAAATAAAGTCTTTTAGGTTTTAAGTTAATTGTCATTAAGGTTTTTCTATTCGGTACTTTCTACCTACCCTCCTTCAATTCTAAAAATCTTGTTTGAAGGGGTTAAACAACCCTTATACTTTTCACTGACGTAAATGAAATATTAAAAGGATTTCTAATAGAATATTTTACACTGACAAAGTTTGTAATGTCCACTATGTGAAACCAAAAACACAACCGAGTAAACAACGTAAAGTTATCGATGAGTACAGACTGAGAAAAGTTGGGGTATTTGACGTCGTGTAGTCCGAAGGGACAGAAAGTGACAGAGTACCTCAGCCAAGTTTAAGTACAGGTAACTTAGTCATTACGGTAGGTAGAGTAGAAGACATCGGGGGAAGAAGAGGACGAGAGTTAGAAAGGGTCGTAGTCCCAAAAAAGGTCACTCAGTCGAGAAACGTAGTATCCATAAACAGTCAGAATCATCTTACACAGTAGTACTCTTTGTATAATTTAACCCCAGACTTTAAGTGGTGAGATTTCTATCGGTAAATTTATTTTCGATCACCTCCACTACTTTAAGGTCAACTCGACAAATTTTAAGACTTTCTACTAGGACAATTTCACAACGTGAGTTATATGGTCGTTTAAACCTTTTGAGTCGTCACCGGTGTCCTGACCTTTTCGAGTCAAAAGTAAGGTTAGGGTTTCTTTCCATTACGGTTTCTTACGAGTTTGATGACGTGTTAACGTGAGTAGAGTGTACGATCATTTCATTACGAGTTTTAAGAGATTCGGTCCGAAGTCTTCATTTACTTGAACGTCTACAAGTTCGACCAAAATCTTTTCCGTCTCCTTGGTCTCTAGTTTAACGGTTGTAGACGACCTAGTACCTTTTTCGTTCTCTCAAGGTCTTTTTGTAGATAAAGACGAAATAACTGATACGGTTTCGGAAATTGACACACCTAGTGTTATTTGACCCCTTCTAAGACTTTCTCTACCCTTATGGTCTGGTGGACTGGACGGAGAACTCTTTAGACATACGTCCAGTCCTTCGTTGTCAATCTTGACCTGTACCTTGTTGTCTGACCAAGGTTTATCCTTTTCCTCATGCAGTTCCGACATATAACAGTGGGACGAATAAATTGAAGATACGTCTCATGTAGAACTCTTTGTGACCCAACCTACTTCGTGTTCGATCTTAGTTCTAACGACCCTCTTTATAGTTATTGGAGTCTATGCGTCTACTGTGGTGGGAATACCGTCTTTCACTTCTTCTTGATTTCTCGGAGAACTACTTTCACTTTCTCCTCTCACTTTTCAACCGAATTTCGAGTAGTAAGTCTTTTGATTCTAGTACCGTAGACCAGGGTGGTGAAGTACCGTTCATCTACCCCTTTGTCACCTTTGTCACAGTCTGAAATATAAAAAAACCGAGGTGTTAGAGACGTCTACCACTAACGTCGGTACTTTAATTTTCTGTGAATGAGGAACCTTCCTTTCAATACTGGTTCGATCTGTCGTATAATTTTTGTCTCTGTAATGAAACGGTTGTTTCCAGGTAGATCAGTTCCGATACCAAAAAGGTCGCCAGTACATACCTACACTCTCAAACTGACACTTCTTTTGACTCGTGGCTTCTTAACTACGAAAAGTTGACACCACAACCTCTTCTGAGAACTCTCAGGGAACCTGATGTTCTTCTAGGTTGGTCAGGTAGGATTTCCTCTAGTCAGGACCCACAAGTAACCATCCTGACTAAAACTTCGACTTTGAGGTTATGAAACCGGTGGAGTACACTTCTCGACTGAGTAACCTTTTCTGGGACTACGACCCTTTCTAACTCCCGTCCTCCTCTTGCCCTGTTGTCTCTTACTCTACCAACCTACCGTAGTGGTTGAGTTACTTGTACCCAAACCCACCTGAGGCATTCAACCACTACCTGTCCCTCCGGCCGTACGACACCGAGTACCCCAGTGTTTCTCAGACTGTGCTGACTCGATGAATTGACTTGACGCTTCCGTAGTTACTAGACCTTCTCAATGTTTGGTGATCAGACGCTTTCCAACCTACGACAATTTCAAAGATGAACTTTACTGAGATTTTTTAATAGTTCCAGTAAGACTGGGAGTCACAAAACCTCTACCGGTGTACTATCGATGGTACAGAAGTCAAGTCAAGTCAAGTCAGGGAGTCAGTGCAGACTGAGAAACGCTGGGGTACTTAGTGTCGTGCGGTAGAATCACTTTATGATAAGTTACTTTTAACTGACATTCTCCTATACGATTTACATAAGCAAAGGAACATAGCGACATTGTTTATTGGTGTTTGAATCACCAAATTTTGTTGTGATCAAATAACAAATTATCAAGTCCTCCAGTTTTTAGACGTCACCCAAAGTGACCTCGTTTTAATTCCACAACCGTTCCGGTACGAAGGAGACTCCAAAGTCTCTATCAGTAAAGGGAACGAAAAGGTCGAAGATCCCCAGTACAAGTAAAAATCCGAGTACTAGAAAGGAAAGTAGACGTCTCAAGTAGTGAAGTTGAGAGTGACAGTATAGAGGAGAGACTGAACAGGAGGATGAAGGAAGAATAGTAATATGTAACCCGGGTTACCTATTAGAACCTATCACAGCAAAGTTCAAGGAATTAAACTGGTGTGGACGTTTCAGAAAAAATGGTATATTTCCTTGTATAAAACGTCCAAGATCCTACACCTATAGAACCCTTTTGAAATAAGGTAGAGGGTATGACTTCATACTTCAATTACAGTTATTATCTTGGATTTCTGTGTGAGTAGAACTTTCTATGGTTATTTAAATCAGTTTTACTTATTCGGTTACTATACGTATTTTAGTTGGAATAAGATACTGATTGTGGTTCTTTTGTGATGAACTGTATATTAATGTGAACTAACCGTATCACTGAGTCCTCAAGTGTAAAAATTTTTTTATGAAATGGAAATACCTACGTCACATAATTACTTATACACCCTACCTTCTCCTCCTACCCCTTCAATCCCTCCCTCCTTTATTTCGTACTGAGTAAATAGTAAAATATAGTTTTACTCAGTACTTTCAGTATTTTGCCTTTGAAAAAATAGGTGACTTTATTGACTTAAACTATTTCATTAGGTTTCACTTCCAGTTCTTTCGTCTGAAAATTATCGTATATTACCTTTCTCCTCGAAATCTAGGTCCAGGATACAGAATATGTACTGGAACTTGTTCATTGGATTGAAGATACTCGAAAAATAGAGAGTCATTATAGACGGACCCCGAAGAAACCACCGAGTTTACCATTTCTTAAACGGACGTTACACCCTCTGGGTCTAAGCTAGGGACCCAACCCTTCTAGGGGACCTCTTCCCTTACCGTTGGGTGAAGTCATAAGAACGGACCTCTTAAGGTACCTGTCTCCTCGGACCGTTCGATTTCAGGTATCTGAGAGTTTCTCAGCCTACACTAACTCACTGATTTTGTTTGTGTGTTATAAACGGACTGTCTATCCAACATTCTCAAATTACATTAAGATAGTCGAAGTATCACTCGTCCTCAATATGTATCAGGAGTGTCAGAGGAGGTCATATAATTGACGGTTATATTATACCTTGACAGGTTCAAATGGAGAGTATTTAATGGTCAGAAGTCTATTGATGTTGGGTCGATGAGATCAAATCTTCAGTGATTCGACCTCTGACCTCTCACTTTTTCAACCGAATTTCGAGTTGTAAGTCTTTTGCTTCTAGTACCGTAGACCACGGTAGTGAAGTACCCTTTATCTACCCCTTTGTCACCTTGTTACAGTCTGAAATAAAGCCCCCCGAGGTTTTCGTGACGTCTACCACTAACGTCGGTACTTTAATTTTTTGCGAATGAGGAACCTTCTTTTCAATACTGGTTGGATCTATCGTATAATTTTTCGTCTTTGTAATGAAACGGTAGTTTCCAGGTAGATCAGTTCCAATACCAAAAAGGTTACCAGTACATACCTACACTCTCAACCTGATACTTCTTTCGACTCGTGGGTTCTTAACTACGAAAACTTGACACCACAACCTCTTCTGAGAACTCCCAGGGAACCTGACGTTCCTCTAGGTTGGTCAGGTAAGACTTCCTCTAGTCGGGACCCTGAAGAAACCTCTCTTACTACGACTTCGACTTCGAGGTCATGAAACCGGTGGAGTACGCTTCTCAACTGAGTAACCTTTTCTGAGACTACGACCCTCCCTAACCCCGTCCTCTTCTCCCCCTACTGTCTCCTACTCTACCGACCTACCGTAGTGACTGAGTTACCTGCACTCAGACTCACTTGAGGCCCTCAACCACTACCTGTCCCTCCGGACTGCACGACGCTAAGTACCCCAACGTTTCTCAGCCTGTGCTGACTCGCTGATTTGACTTGACTTGACTTCGACATCTCAGTAGAAATAGTAAAAAATACCACAGTAACTAAAAGTCGTGAATGAAGACTCCAATTAAGATTAGTTAGTGGGTTTTAATTATATTTACAAAACAGATTGAGTTTGTATATACTTTAAAATAATATCAAGAGGAATATGACCAACGTACTTTTAAATCTCGATTCACTAAATTTATACATTTACAGTACTAGAAAAGACACTTTCATGACAAGTGGTGGTAAAGATCCTGACGGAAGTTAAAAGATTGTAAAGTCATGAATGAAGTTATATTATGTTCTGTGCAATATGGATTAAACCAGGACTCATATTTTAGAGATGGAAAAAAAGAAATTTAAAAACTCTGTATACTTATAAGAAAGACATACGTATCAATCTTTAATAACTGGATATAGTAGGCAAAACTGGAGTTTTAGAGTTCATCTATAAGTCCCTTTTATTTAAGTTTACTTTAATATTTTAAAGTCGTAAATCAGACTAGAGAATCGTTATCAATTTGAGACATATACGATTACTATACTCATGACTAAAGAATCACTTTATACACTATTAATTCCGGATAACCTTTGTTTCTAAAGACTGTAACAGGTGAATCCATAGGTAATAGGTGGATTGTATGAAAATATTTTATGGTGTAAACATACCATGAAGTCTATAAAGTGTTCAAGATCGGTTACATACAGTATAATAGGTGTACGTATAAATTTTGTGACATTAAACTTTATTCCTGGTTCGTCTAAACGTCTATCCTAAATTGACTACGTAGAGTGTTATAGACTTTACCAAATGGTAAAGTATTTGGATATCACATCTTTCGTTTATATATCAAACCATTTATAGGGATTATCCCACATTCTTAAAACGTCCACAAACGGGTCCGGGTTGTCTCCGACTACTCAAGAGTTCAAACTTCCTTAAACGGTAAGGTAGAACTCTGAATTTTCACAAAAAAATTAAAAACCATTAATGTAAGTAAATTAGAGTATTGTAAACATGTAAAAGATGAGTTTTCCATTGATTAAGTTCATAATTCAACTCAAAAAGTTGCAGTTTTTATCATTCCGTGTGTTAAAAACAGAATTCTCAATTAATTTCATGTCAAATTCAGGCCCTCAACCACTACCTGTCCCTCCGGATTACTCGACGCTAAGTACCCCAGCGTTTCTCAGCCTGTACTGACTCGCTGACTTGACTTGACTTGACTTCCTTCTTTTAATAGTCCCTCCAGATTTCTTCAATTCTTTGTCGTTAAAAAGATTGCTTACCCGGTTCCTGACGGTCATTGCCTACCGGTTCACATGAGTAATTTTTACGTCGAGACACCCGACGGACTTAGTGAGTCAGTTTAATACTCCCAATTATAGTCTTTAGGATAAACTCATTCACTTATACTAAGTGTTCATGTGATATCAGACGTTTGATAGGTGATTTAATGTTTATAAACCTAACTTATGAATGATATACACCACCACCAAATCACTGAGTCCGTACAACCTCAGAAACACTACGATACTTGACATCGAGCTCTCCGAGGAGTTAAGTACCTTAAGAGGTCTGTTCTTATGACCTCCCCCAACGGTAAAGGAAGAGGTCCCTTTGAAGGGTTGGGTCCCTATCTTGGGTCCAGAGGACATTATGTCCGTTTAAGAAATGGTTTACTCGGTGGTCCCTTCGGACGAATGACATATGGTCCGTGATAAGATCCAACCTCTAACCGTTTGATTCGTACTTCTGGTTTAGGTCTGATCGTGGACAAAATATGTCGGACACTTGGTTCTTACCCAAAATTAAAAATTTATCAAAATTTTTGAGTTTTTTTTTTTTTTTTTTTCTTATAGTAAAACCCTGTCTATTTCTAAAATACGTTCAGTTGTAAATCAGACATGTACGTCAAAATAACCGTGTGTCGATGAGAGTAATTAAAGACGTACAGAGAGACGAAAGTACAGTGTTGTCGTGTCAGTCTATCAGCGTCGTCTCAGTTCACCACTTGAGTAACCAAAAAGTGATGACGATTCGTGTTGTGTTGTTGTCACTGGGTCAATATGGAGTTGTCACAAAGATCCCAGTACGCACAGTGACATCACGTAGAGTAAAATGAAACGAATAAATAATTAAAAAAACAAACACCACCTAGAAGTATCGACGTGTACCCAAAAAAAGATGAACGCCGCTCGTCCCAGATGAGAAGCAACCAAGGGGTTGGTTCGTAACTTGAGTGTAAGGGACGTAGCGTTCCGTCTACAAATTAGTGACCTGGTGATCCCTTCGGGGAATGGTTCACCTAAAACTCACAGTGTGAAAGTTCCGTGTTAACTTACACCTAATAAAGTCATACCTTAACCTACCAATTCGTAATACAAATAATACGTTTGTGTCGCACCGATACGATTGTCTTATGTTACATGAAGTTATGGTGGTCTGGTTCGTGAGTGAAGTTATAAAGGTTGGACTTCCTCTTGTCTCCAACCCTGTTAATCTTTTCAATTTTATAAAGTAGAACCATGTTAAAGCCCTCTTCCGTTACCGTTGGGTAAGGTCATGAGAACGGACCTTTTAGGGTACCCGTCTCCTCGGACCATCCGACGTCAGGTACCCCAGCGTTTCTCAGACTGTGTTGACTCGCTGAAGTGAAAGTGAAAAGTGAAAGTACGTAACCCGTTCCTTTACCGTTGGGTGAGGTCACAAGAACGGACCTCTTAGGGTCCCTGCCCCCTCGGACCACCCGACGGTAGAGACCCCAGCGTGTCGTAGCCTGTGCTGACTTCACTAAATCGTCGTCGTCGTCGTCTGAATCGTCATGTTAAAGAAGTGGTTTTACGTCTCAATTTTATTCGACGTTGGTTTTTTAAATGTAAACAATCGGTAAGTTCCTTTGGATAAATGACTACCACTACACTAATTTAGTACAAACTGTGTGATTGATTTGATTTGTTTGTACAGGTCTCTTTCTTTTTAAGAAATCTGATCATCAGATAACCACTCTTAAGAACCCATTTCTGAACTCCTGCAACTCTCTTCATAGTTATCGGTTAATTTTATGTTTCGTGTACTAAAACTTATCAAAAGAGACTGAGAAATACTTAACTGTCTACAATTTCGATAACAGTTATAACTATTATAACTGTTGCAAGTCGGTCTGACTTCTTGATCGGTGATACTTATCAGACGTAAATTTTTGATGTCCGTTCTTACAAGAGTTTCTGCAATTGTTTTATAATTAAGGTACTTCACCTTAGACGATTCTACAAAATTTTGATTACCATCATTTTTACATTTGTCTTGTCTTTTACGAATACTTTTTTACAATTTTCAAACACTGTTACGTTTCACAAATTTCGGACGCTAATAAGTAGTCGTCCCGAAACGTCTTTTATGTAATTAGATGACACACCAAAACTTGGTCGCCACTACTGTCGTTTAAAGGAAGTGAGACACCCGATTGCTTGTAGTGACCAAGGTACTTAAGAACAATCTTTATTTTCGACTTATAAGACTGAACGGGATTCATGTTATCGAATAACAAAATCGTCACTCTTTTAAATTGACATTAAAAAAAAAAATTAAGTCACGGTTCTACTTTAAAAAAGACTTCCTTAAATGGGAGTTGGTGATAATAGATTATGACTTACCAGAATCTTTAATCGAAAACGATATCTTAACTA
Source organism: Capra ibex (assembly GCA_006410555.1). Lineage (NCBI taxonomy): Eukaryota > Metazoa > Chordata > Mammalia > Artiodactyla > Bovidae > Capra > Capra ibex. The sequence continues at coordinate 22,327,414 of SJYO01048061.1, read as the reverse complement.
AAACGGAGAAATACTTGAGTCCGATGTGAATGTTCAGTTTGTCGTGATAGTCTCTTTGAACATGATGTTATTTCCGTAAAACTGTTTTTGATTGTGACAAACTTAGTGTTCATTACATCTCCGACGACTTCGTAGTTTCGACGACTTCCAATTTCTTTCCTCACTCTAGAGGTAAACGTGTGTGTGCATAACACTTATATCGAAGACTGGAGATCATTGTAAAAGGTTGTACTACATTTAGACTTCCTTTAAAGGTCTAAAGTCTTAAGTAAATTTACACATTAATTCCTATAGGACATATCGTAATTGAGATTATCTTAAGATATTTACGGAAGATTTTCTACTTATGTGAGTGAGTCAACTTCAATCTACGATTACCTATGTATACAGACTTTCCTGTAAAAGTTTCTAATTTATAGATTTTAGAGTATGTGTAAAATGGTTAGTAGTAAACATTTAGTCTATTTGTAAATGTTAGTTAAAACTTCTGTCTATTGATTAAAACCTGGGATTAATGCACTTTGTAAAAGTTGGAGGGGGTTTTTCCTTAACATAAGAGGAACAACCATCTGGACATAATGTTTTTTTGAATGAAATAATCATAATAAAATTTAAAATAGTTACGTTTTAAACATCTTTAAAAATGAGAGAATACATTATAGGAACCAAAAACAGTGACGAGTGTTGTGCATTTTATAAATGACATGACTGGGAGGAAAAAAGGAAAGTCAAAGATCCATCATGAAATAGAAGTTTCCAGAACAGGAGGTCTATGGAAAAGGAGTAAGATACGAAAACGGGGGTTTAATACACGAACGGGTATCGAGAAAAGTGTAACTACGTATTTCATAAGTAGACTAAGGGGATAGTCTGGTGTTCGAGGATATATTGGTTAGTGAGACAGCAGTAGATAAATATTTATAACACGAAAGTATAAGTATTATAGACTTTATGTCAACTAAGAACTCATGGATAGAAGAGTTAGTTTGGATCTTGTGACAGATGTTCCGTGGCTCGAGTTGTTTTGTTGTTTTCATTAATTATAAATGGTCTACAGAAGACGACCTCTTCCTTTACCGTTGGGTGAGGTCACAAGAACGGACCTCTTAGGGTCCCTGTCCCCTCGGATCACTCGATGACAGAGACCCCAGTGTGTCTCATCCTGTGCTGACTTCGCTGAACCGTCGTCGTCTACAGAAGACGTCGAATTTTTATTTTTTTGGAAAGTGTAAAATAAGAGTGTCGTTGTCACAATCGATAGTAACGAGAAAAAAGTGTTCATTTCCTAGTCTCTAATGTAATCCCTGCGATCTAGTATATTGCTCCTTCACAATGTCGATCTAAGACGGTTCGGCCCAGACAGTCAATATGGAGACACGAGATGTTTAGGTGGATGATTCGTTGCCTGCAAGTACTCTTGGAGAATGAAAAAAAGAACCAAAGGTTGAAGGATTCAGATCCGAGTACTTGATCGAAGACGACGACGACGACGACGATTCAACGAAGTCAACACAGGCTGAGACACGCTGGGGTATCTGTCGTCGGGTGGTCCGAGACGGTAGGGGCCCTAAGAGGTCCGTTCTTGTGACCGCACCCAACGGTAAAGGAAGAGGTCACGTACTTTCACTTTTCACTTTCACTTCACCGAGTCAGCACAGGCTGAGAAACACTGGGGTACCTGACGTCGGATGGTCCGAGGAGACAAGTACCCTAAAGGTCCGTTCTCATGACCTCACCCCACGGTAATGGAAGAGGCCTTGGTCGAAGATGGTACTACAATTACCCAAGTACATGACGGTGAGTAAGAGTGAGGGGTATCTTTTATAAAGCCGTGGTTCTTTTACAAGATCCCTTCTATAAAAGGTGGTTGATATAAGTCCCTTATAACACTAGAAAGGTTCCAACTTCCTTAATCCTTACTTCGATGGATCAAGTCAACCACTCTGAGTGGATTCATTGAAATGTGTTTTTAAGTGGTATTCTCGTAGATAACTGTGACAATGAATATTTGTCACCATCTACATGTCATCATTAAAAAGAAGGGTGTCAAAATCAAGGGGATCCAGTTCGTGTCGGACTTTTATAATTTACTTTTCAAGGTCTTCATTTATTAACCAGACACAATTAAAGTGTGGTAAGACTCATCACACTATTTGGAACACGATAAGACGACCCACGGGGATTCTGAGTAGGGTGACAGACCACAGGGGAGGGGGTTTTATGGCGGGAACGGGAAAATCATTAAATCATAGATAGAACCAATAGCCTATCTAACACTTGACAGAATCCAAGTTCATTGGGAAGAAAATGAATTATTACCAGGGTCTAATCACTGTGACCGTCAAACCCATATGGTTTCTCTTCAGTATTTTTCACAAAGAAAATTCACTTTTCGATCTTCAAGAACTGAATTATTCCTTTCTTTTATTAATATACGACTTCAACGATTCTTATTTAGATAAGTAGTTTAGTACTTCTTCCTTTTTTTTTTAAGTGCAATCGAAACGACAGTGTGGGGTCTGTCGTTTTGAATGTCAGTGTCACGTACTACTCACGAATCAATAACAATTAATCTCAATTAACAGTCTTAATAACAAAATAAGCGATAAAAAAATTAGAGAATGACGGATTAAATATTTAATCTAAGATTGCATTTTCATATACACATTCCTTTTTGTATGTATCTCAGTCAAGATAGGTGTCAAAGTCCGTAGACGTTTCCGAGAACCTTCTATCGGGGACACCTGTTTCCCGTTGATGATATTACACGTGGGGATCCCGTTTCATATATTAACTCTGTCTTATTTCTTTTAAGGTCCAGGATCTGGACAAACGATTCTTGGGTACCTTTGACGTCGTTTTTTTTTTGTTTTTTGTTTTTTTGATTACTATCGACGGTAAACATTATAATCATAAACAAAGCAATGAACAAACCCGAAGGGACCACCGAATCTACCATTTCTTAGACGGACACCATGTACTCTGGGTCCAGACTTGGGACCCAACCCTTCTAAGGGGACCTCTTCCTTTACCGTTGGGCGAGATCATAAGAACGGATCCTTTAGGGTACCTGTCTCCGCGGACCGCCCGATGTCAGGTAGACTAACGTTTCTCAGTCTGTGCTGACTCACTGTTTGTGAAAGTGAAACAACTAACTTGTGGTACTTGATCCATTTCACTAACTATCCGTTAATAAAAAGCACGGACACTTGGGACCATTTCCGTTCAAAGACAAAATTTTACACATTTTAAGGATATTTCTTCTTTTACGGTTCTAAGTCCCAATTACGGACTCAAGAAAGGAGTTAAGTACGATGTCCCAGGAGCTGAATCTACGTGGTAGGAGAGGTCTGTATTATATATGTCCCTAGTCTAATCCTTAAAACGTGGAAACCTCCTCCTTCCCCTCCTTCAAGGACACACACACACACACACACACACACACACACGCACACACACACACACACACATACACATCTCCACCTCCTCACATTGTGTTATTTCTCTGAGACTCCATTACCTGACATTACCTCCCGTCACTTCACTACTCCAAATAAGTAGGTCCGAAGGAGGTCTCAGGGTAAGACTCACATCTCCTCTGTGAGTGGACGGGAGTCTTTAAGTCCAGATAACGTCGGTCATAAGAGTCTTGGGAAAAGGTGACAAATAATCTTCCCTTCTTCTCACTTCCTCTTGAATCCGGTCATAATCTGTCATAGATGTCAGACGGAGACTCTCTCCTACACGGGGGTCCTTCGTAAAGGAGGAATATCTACAGAGTGTGTCGTCTTGATTTTATAATGACTACTATATTTTCTGAATGACTGTGGTTTCTGTGTGTAGTTTCTACGTTTCTGGACACTAACGACGACAACAAATCAGCGATTTAACACAGGTTGAGAAAAACGTCAGAGTACCTGATATCGGACGGTCCGAGGAGACAGGAACCCCTAAGAGGTCTGTTCTTATGACCTCACCTAACAGTACGGCAGGGGGTCCCCTAGAAGGACTGGGTCCCTAGCTTGGGTGCAGAGGACGTGACGTCCTATTAAGAAATGATGGTTCGACGGTCCCTTTGGGATTATTATTAAGGATAATGAAAATTTTTATAGATTTATTCGTTATGCAAAAATATGTTCCGTTTATCACTTTTACCATGGGGTGTGGAAGAATGGACACTGGGATTCTTGTTTGAAAACTACACGACCATGTATCAGGAGACTTTAAGAAGACAAATGCATACGAATATATCGACCCATTATATCTTACTATAATAAGATATGTATAATAAACGAAGAATGAGAAAAGTAAGTTTTTACTAGTACCCTTGAAGGGACCACCAGGTCACCAATTCTTAGACGGAAGACTACGTCCCCCGCACCCAAGTTAGGGACCGGTCCTTTGTGTACGGTGCCCCGTTGATTCGGGAACGTGACGTTGAGAACTTTGGCTCAGGGTGTTGATCTTTCTTCGGACACTCGGTGTTCCTTTCTAGGATGTACGGTGTCGGTTTTTATTTATTTATAAAAAAATTTACTAATACCTGTAGAAAGGTACGTAGGTAGAAGGTACGTTGTAACTGGGGAAAGAAAGAGAGAAAAGTAAAAAAAAGAAAGAAAGAAAAATACCGATACGTCATACGGTATCAAACCATACCCTATTAAATAAATTGAGAGGGACTATAGAGTATAGATAAACCCAACGGATGTTAAAATATTAAAGTTTTTTCAGACCTTTCTTTTATAAACTCCTTTAATCTACTTTAAAAGACTGTTTTAACTAAGGATTTTTGTTTTAAAGACCCTGTTTCTTATAAACGTGAACTCTAAAAGTTTTACTAATTATAGTTTACAGATGTACTTGTAATCTTTTTTCTAGACACTCTTTTAAATTTTCAGGTGTTCTTACTGAGGACACTTATAAATGTCTATAAACACCTACGTTAAAACTAAATTTTTTAAATTTATTTCTTACGCATTATTACTTCACATACGTTGGTAATTTTTGACTTTTTTACCTCATTTATTGAACTTTTAGTTCAGGACAATGGTTAGGTTAAAAAAAAGTGAGAGTATTAGATGAAAAGAGAATTTTTGGATATCAAAAGTATTTAGAAATTCCAAAGTAAAGATTTACACTCTTATTGAAAATTTATATCTTATATAGGAACTTATATCATAGTGGTGTTTAGTTCTTATGATATAAATATAAAACCTCTATGTCTTATCATATTTGATATAAACTCTTGTAAAGAAACTCTACTAAGTGTTATAAACATAATTAAAATAGACTTCTTTTTGTAATATAACTTCAACAATGGTTCAGACGAATTCTATGGGTTTTATAGTTCATAAGATCTTTTATTAATGACCCTAAAGATGTCTTTCGTAAATTAAAAATGACATCGATGATACTATCAAGTGTGTAATATAAATAAATTTTAATATTGGAACGACTTTACATTTAAAAGAAAGAACTTTTAAAAAAATGGTGAGGGTCAAAGTTGGTGAGTTTAGTAGTTTTTAACCAAAGCAAAAAAATTTAGTTCTTGACATCTTTACCGTATACTACTTTTCTAAAATTGCTGACAATTACTCTTATTTCTTTAACACACCAAATAAAAAGTTCACACACGTGCGTGAGTGTGTGTCATCTCCTCAACTTTCCTCGCTTTTTTCTCATTTTCAAGTAACCTTGGACCACTAAATATCCCTCTCCGGGTCCCCCGAGTGTATTTTTGGTTTCCCCCCTTCACCAGCCTGTAACTCAGTTTAGAGGTAAGTGTACAACACATTATTTTCCGGCTGATGTCGGAAAGTCGGAACGAAGATCAGTATCTGTTACCGTTAACGTCTCGTTCTGATTATTGTCCTAAATCGTATTTAGGTGGTGTCCTTCACTTGTCAACATGACCGTTTATTAATCGGTCCTTTGTAAAATATCGTCGTAGTCCTACGCAGGCACTCGAAAGTTTGAGAGTTACGCAAACACTAGTACTTTTGTATTAATCAAGAGTCACTAACATTAAAACACACACACAAACAACATCCTACCAAGAAAGGGGGCGAGGAAAGAAAAGTGTTCGTCCGGAAGAAAAAGGACAGGATTAAATCGTCGGGGTCTCTCCCAAAACTTCAGAGGTCCCTCCCCAAATCTTACAAGAGAAAAAAGAGGACGACTACGAAAAAATAACGTTCCACCTACCACAAATAAAACGTGCCGATTGTTCACTCAAGTTTCGTTGCGCAACGAGAACTTGAGGACGGTCTGAGGGTTCCGACTTTCGGGGGGACGAACCACCTCGGCTGGACATGATAGTTTCGGACTGATTAAACGTTTCCTTACAGTTTTACTGACCACGTGGCGTAAAAGGTGGTGGGCGAAGTAAACTGTGAATTTCCTTTCGATTCACCCTCACATTTTCCTTCCTTTAAGTAAGTTCCGTCGTGTGGGTTATTACACTTAATTAAAGTGTTCTTTTACCCTCGAGAATCGACTCCTGAAGGGAAAAAGTAGAAGAAACGAGAAAGAAACTCACTGACAAAATCATTCCCGACGATTATTTGTAATACAAAGACAAGAGTGTGAGAGACATAATTCTCATTTACGACAGTAATCTCCACCGAGACTTTAAGAAACACAGTCTCACAGACGTACTCCGGTGAAGTAGACTAAATCAGTGTGGTCAATTTCTCGTCGAGATACTTCTGTTTGTCAACCAGGTCCGCTCATAAAAGGAGGAAAGTTACGAGATTTTTTTTTTTTTTTTTAGTCTAGTCTTGATTTTCTAAGTACGAATACTTGTTTATATTTAACAGCGTCCTCCCTTCTGACTATTTTGTCTAAGGACCTAACCCAAAAACTTTCGTATTAAGTCTCTACTACGAATCTTTAAGAAAAGTCGGTGTATTCTGTCTAAGTACGATTTCGTTTTCAGTGTCTCAGTCTTTTTTGTTATGTTCTGAAACTGAACAAAAGCAGACTAAAATTAAAGACACATGACGAACGTAAAATATTAGAGTTTGAAATAAATTTTGAATATAACTTTTATATTCACGAAGAAAGTACCATCTCACCCACTCTTAGGTAGACGGTCACGTTCCCTGTGTTCAAGCCAGGGACCAGACCCTTCTAAGGTGTACGGCGCCCGTCGATTTCGGACACGTAGTGTTACTTACTTGGGCTCGAGATCTCGGGTGCTCGGGGTTGATGACTCGGGTACACAGATCTCGAGCACGAGGTGCTGTTCTCTTCGGTGGTGTTACTCTTCGAACACGTCGTGTTGTTTCTCATGGGGGATGAATGACGTTGATCTCTTTCGGAAACCCGTTGTTTTTTCTGGGTCACTTCGGTCTTTCTTCCTTCCTTTTCCCCTTCTTTTATACCGTAACCGTATAAGAGGGAGTCATTCTAATAGGTACTTAGTGAGTAGAGAGGGTCGCGACTGGAATCTTGAAATAATTACAAGCACTAACAAAAGGGTCACTCAAAGGTCTTAAATATATTTAACGGTAGCCGTAGTGGATCCATTTATCACCGGAGTGGAAGTTTTGGCAGAAGAACGAACTCAGAAATGGTGAGAGAAGAGTGGTGAGGTCATGAGAACGGACCTTTTAAGGTACCTGACTTCTCGGACCATCCGATGTCAGGTACCCCAGCGTTTCTCAGTCTGTACTGACTCGCTGAAGTAAAGTGAAGTGGAGTGAAGAGAAGTGAAGAAATGTTAATGGGAGATGGATTGAGACTTGAGACATAGGGTTATACGATAATTTTCACTTGGAATAGAGACGTTAGTCGTACACTCTATTCCCCTAAGGGACCACCAGATCCCCAATCATGAGACATAAAAGTGACGGAACCAGCCCCAAGTTAAGAACCAGATCCTTGATTCAAGGGTGTTGGGCGGAAATTCTCTTACATTTCGTTAGATCTCCCTCTCGAAGACGGTCACGGAGTCAACGAACCTTCACTCAATGACTCCTTACCAGTACGATATCGACGGACGTTTCACTCAAACACAGTTTGACTCTTGGTACGACGATTACCTCCTCCCACCTCAGCCTCTTTGAGTCCAAACCTAATATTGACTTCATGAATGATCACTTCACTCGTTCTGATTAATTACTTCGAAAGTTTCAGAATCGAAGGAGGACATGTGACTCCGATTATTATCGTGGATGGAACACCAAATAACGAGAGTCTCGACATTTACAGTTTATCATTCGTGAGTTCTTTACGATCGATAACGTTTTGGTATCGTCGAACCTTTACTGTACGACGGTCTTAGTCCTCAGAGGAATTCACCCGAATTTTTTATTCTTAGTGAAATATCCTTGTCCTTATATCTTTACTCGGTCCTAGGCCCAAACCATATACCTCAGAAGTTAAGCCAGAACCGTTACGAGAACCGAGAGAAGAGACTCAATCAAAACAGGAGGGACACTGAGGGAAGTACCACCGTTTTATCGACGGTCACTGTTGACCCTATTGGTAGAAGAAACAAGTTCAGGTCGTCTTCTCTGTCTTCTTGCTTTCTTGAAGGAGTTGGTACTTTATTTTGAGGGACGTCGTACTGACCCTGTGGTAGTCAAGACATAGGTAGTGTTCGCTGTACTCCCGTCAGTGGTTCATGGGATTTATGGAATTCGGATCAAAGGACCAAGTGGAATCAAAGATAGTCCCACCTTCTCTGTAGTTTCTATGATGTGATCTTTCGTTAAGTCATTAAGTAAGTCGTTTATAAAATTCATGGATATGACTTTCCGATTTTAACTCCCGGTCAAAGAAGACTAAAGTTTCAGACTTCCGTGGTGAATGACGAAGAGAAGAAGTAGACAATTATGATGGAAAGACTATCTTGAAAATTTCAATCTATTTAATTTTGGACATTTCATGACGTTTGACGGAATATGAATGATTCTCATCTTATCGACAATCAAAAAGAATAATGGAACATGACCCGGGAATATGACTCGACCCAAAAGAAAATGTACAATAGTAGTACTTTAAATTGAAAGATTAATAACGACAACAAATCAGCGATTCAACACAGACTAAGAACCGTTGGATGTCGTGTGGTCCGAAGGGGCGGGAAGTGATAGAGGACCTCGAACGAGTCTGAATCCAGGTAACTCAGTCACCACGGTAGGTTAGTTGAGTAGGAACCAACGGGGGAATAGGAGAACGGGAACTAGTAAGGGTCGTAGTCCCAGAAAAGGTTACTCAGCCGAGAAACGTAGTCCACCGGTTTTATAACCTCAAAGTCGAAGTCGTAGTCAGGAAGGTTACTTATAAATCCTAACTAAAGGAAATCCCAACTGACCAAACTAGAGGAACGTCAGGTTCCCTGAGAGTACTCAGATGAGGTGTCAAACTTTCGTAGTTAAGAAGTCGTGAATCGGAAGAAATAGCAGGTTGAGAGTGTAGGTATGTACTGATGACCTTTTTGGTATCGAAACTAATCTGCCTGGAAACAATCGATTCATTACAGAGACGAAAAATTGTACGACAGATTAAACCAGTATCGAAAAGAAGGTTCCTTGTTAATAGAAATTAAAGTTCTGACGTCTTCGACAGACGTCACTAAAAACCTCGGGTTCTTTTATTCTAGACGATGACAAAGGTAACAAAGGGGTAGACGAACGGTACTTCATTACCCAGGATAGATCATCTACCTGTATCCCGGACATTTATTTATTCGTCTTATTTCACAACGTTACCGTATTAATTTAAAACCGGTACGTAAATTCCCAGTCTCCCTTTTCGTTAGTTAACGAAATCTAGTTAAATCCCCCATTGGAAACTAAACTCTGAATTTACTTCTAATCCATAGACGACCCATTCAATCCCCTACCTTTTTCCGTAAAATTCGTCTCCTACAATGTACTTGTTTTTGTATTTCTACACTTATCTTTCCCTAGAATCCCGCTGACTCATAATTTCGACTCCCTTCTCCTTCCTTCTATCCCCCTTTTCCGATATTTTCCACATTGACCTTCCTGTGTGATTCCCTCACACAGAATCCACAAAACGATTTCTCTAACAGTAGATGGTGGTGGGAGGAAATAGGAATTTATGGTCCTTTGGTTCCCTTAAAAATTTCGTCCTTACACTGGGTCAGTATAAACATATTTCTTTTTAAGTCATACCTACCTCAAAACACTGGTACGAATCCCTTATCTTATCCCACGATGATTTTAAAGTTCATTCACTACCACCATCAAACCTGATGAGTCCTCCATTTTAGTTGGTAATTACTGTCTAATCTATTCCTACCACCTCTTCCTTTACCGTTGGGTGAGGTCATGAGAACGGACCTTTTAGGGTACCTACCACCTCGGACATCCGACGTCAGGTACCCCAGAGCTTCTCAGTCTGTGCTGACTCGTTGAAGTAAAAGTGAAAAGTGAAAGTACGTAACCTCTTCCTTTACCTTTGGGTGAGGTCACAAGAACGGACCTCTTAGGGTCCCTACCGCCTCGGACCACCCGACGGCAGATACCCCAGCGTGTCTCAGCCTGTGCTGACTTCACTGAATCGTCGTCGTCTTCACTGAATCGTCGTCGTCTATTCCTACCCCCTCTTCCCTGATTCTTACTACGGGTTCACTGTGACCTTTCCTTATTCTAGCCTTCTAGTTTTACAGCAAAACCTCGGTACAACTTAAAAACCACGGAAACTCTTGGTTTACTCGAAAGGTCCACCTAGATCACCATTTCTTAGACGCACGGTTACGTCTTCTGTTCTCTCTGTACTCAAACTAGACACCCACCCCTTCTAGGGAACCTCCTCCCGTACCGTTGGGTGAGGTCATAAGAACGTACCTGTTAAGGTGCCTCTTCTTGGACCGACCGATGTCAGGTACCCCGATGTGTCTCAGTCTGTGCTCCCCTCTACAGTTTATCTGTTAGTTCACTACCGTTTATGTGGGTATAGTTTATTTTCAGATTTTGAGTTTCCTCTCCAGACCCGATCTTTGAACAAACACTCAGTTTAAAAGGTATCGACCATCAACTTAAGAATTGCGCATCAGTTTTCCCGTCCCCTCTCTTTCCTCACACTCCGTTCTTTCCACAGATGTGACTCCTTGATTTTCAAAATTAATTACCACTCATCTTCTCTCACTTAGACAATGTCCAGTCATTTCTTCGTCGATCTCTCCATACTCTTTATACCCGTCTCCCAGTAGGTTCCCGTCAATCTTCCTCAATCCAATTGTCTTGAAACTTCTAATAGTTGTCTTTTTGTACCTCCTTAATGGTAATCTGGTAATATCTTCAGTTCTTTGTTCTCTTAAATCTGTTCTTAAAGAAGTTCGTGAAATCTACCTATCGAGTAAATTAAGAGGTCGGTAGGATCCTTTTAGTGTAAACGTTTGTACTCGAGGTGAGATGTCTACTCTTTTGACTAGAGGTCTCTTAAATTAGTGAACGGGTACTAGTGTCAAAGATTCTGTCTTAAATCGGGGTCGGTGTAGATTAAGATCTCAGACGTCAATAATAAAGAGACAATGACGTTTCTTAGGATACTGCACCCGTGATTCCAAAACCACTGGAAACGGTATTACAGAAGAGACGACTGAATGTCCGTCTTCGAATCCCATATTACACAAATTTTTTCTTTTTTTTTTTTCGAGTCCGTCATTTATTTACTTCTGTCACTGGTTAAAATTATCGATTGTTTTTCTTTGTAGTGCTAACCTTACAATAATTCATATCATTCTTTACTGTCACACTGCTTTACTGTCACACTTTTTCGACAATTCAAATTCGAAAAGACTTCCTTCGAATGACTGAGTCTAAGTGAAACATTACACACACAATCAACGAGTCATCACAGACTGAGAAAGGTTGAGGGACCTGATATCGGGGAGTCCCGACACAGGAGACAGGTACCTTAAGAGGTCCGTTTTTATGATCTCACCCATCGGTAAGGGAAGAGTCCCCTAGAAGGGTTGGCTCACTAGCTCGGACTAAGAGGACTTAACTTCAGTCTAAGAAATGGTAGACTCGGGGGAATGATTATGGTTTTACTTTTTCATCTTATTTTTACTGTATATACTTCACTGGGGTTAATAATTTTTGGTAAAACATACTTTCTTTAAAGTACTATACAGTTTTTACTAACAAATGAGACTCACCCTTTAATAACTCACTAAAGAATATAAGAAGTTTACACATATATTGAAGATTAAAAGATGTCACTTATGCATGTTAAAAATATTAGTCTCACTACTTTCAATGAAACGGTTAAAGAAAAATAACTTCAAGATACAATTAAAAGATATAAGATATGAAATAAACTAGGAACATTTCTACAGGAACTCTAATTGATCCTTTTTGTAAAAAGATAAGTCAAATACTTCTCATTTTTAACGGATTAAAAAAATACTGTGTAAATAAAGTCCTTTATCAATTATAATAAATTTTAAGTGGTCAATGTTGAATTCGTAGTCGAGACAAATTTCAAGTGTATCTACGTTATCGAGTAGAAACGATACGTCCTATTTCACACTAACACTTATTATCCATTTCAGATTAAAGTGACAGAGAGTAGTTAATTTAAGGGAACCGAATTCAAATGAATCACTATTTCTCACGGACATCTCAACAAAAGGGTCGGGAGAAGGTTTATATGAATAAGGAAATTTGGTAACGTCCCCGACAAAGAGAGTTCTAAAATCGAAAAACCCTTTCTTAATTGTAAAGATGTATATGAAGGTTTTTTGTTTGGGACCACATTTGACCAGAGAAGTGTCGTTAGTTTATGGATTAAATCAGTAACAAAAGTATACATGAGTAGACGTCTCAAAATGACTTAAATAAGAACGGTATAAGTTAAGTCATTTCTTAATAATTTACGGAAAATACACAGTCGTTACCTTATTGTTCTACTTTTTCCGTTACCTAATAGAAAAATTTTCGAGTGTGTGTACAGTCGTTTACACTTGTGTATACATCTCCATGTGTGTGTGTGTCAACTTAACCCTTACCACTCTTCAGTCCTCGGTCCCCTTTGAAGTTTTACATCTTACAGAGGTGCACTAAGAACCACCGACTTATCATCGAGCAGTACGTTTGTTCCAGTAATCCCTATAAAATCACTCAAGTTCTAGCACTCGTTCCTACAATCTATACATTTTTACGTACTACACACGTCCTCTACCACCACTCTAGAAGGGAGCACCCGTGTTCCTTTCTACAATACACTCCATGCGTGGGGAGTATCAAAGTACAATGTTTCACTCCAAATATGTGACACTCGTCACTTTTACTTAATGATCAGAAATTATGGTTTAGTCTACTAACACTTAAACTAAAAATAGTACCTTTCTTTTAAGACCACCGTGATCTCCTTTGACCCTTACTACGACTTTTGAGTCGAAGAGACATGTGGTCGCGACTTAGTTTAGAGTCTCTGTCAAAACCCACTTCATCTTTTCCTATCGAAATGATTCAACGGTCCGTTTCCCTCGGTGTCGTCCGCTGGGAGTTTTACATACAGGATTGTCTCTTCAAAATCATTAACAAGTTTCTCCCGTACTAGACTACCTGCAAGAAGACTACCCAACTAACCACCACTCCATTCATCCTCAGTCGTCGTAGTTGGAAGTCCAGGTTGACTCCATTCGTAGGGAGTATCAAAGTACAATGTTTCCCTATATATACGAACACTCGTCAGATGGTAGTAATTAGTAATTGAGGGGGGTGGATCTGCCGAAGAGAACACCGAGTCGACCATTTCTTAGTTGAACGTCACGTCTTCTGGACCCAAGGTAGGGACCCAACCCTTCTAGGGAACCTCTTCCCTTTCCGATGGGTGAGGTCATAAGACCGGACCTCTTAGGGTACCTGACATATCAGATACCCCAGGGTTTCTCAGTCTGTAATGACTGACTGAAAGTGAAGTGAAGAGGGTGGACCTCCCCCAAAGTCATAGAAGTTTTGTCGAGTTTTTATAACACACATGGGTGACTACCCCTTTGTCCTGGAACGGGGTCTCGACGAGATCTGACGAACAAAGAGGGATCAGAACGTAGGGGAGGGAAGGGATTAATTGTTCACGAACTTAGACGGGTGACCTTGAGTCCCTTCCAGTACCTCCAACTTACTTTCGACACCGGATATTAGTTTCCTTCCTCCCTGTCTCTTTCCGAAACACGAGTCCTCGGGGTGTCCCGGGACGACCCATAGTCCTTGCCTGAAAAGGGTTCTGAAATCCTCTTTGTCTATCATTTCTAGACTTACTCCAAAGACTGTACCTTATTACATTATTTTCCCTGGGGAAACTTTCTGCAAAGAAACCTACTTATTCCCGTTCCCTCTTCAATTCCCACCGTGACGAGAGCAGAGTCTCGCCTCTTCCGTTACCGTGGGGTGAGGTCCTGAGAACGGACCTTTTAGGGTACCTGCCCCCTCGGACCATCCGACGTCGGGTATCGCAGCACTTGTCGGCCTGTACTGACTCACTGAAGTGAAAGTGAAACTACGTAACCTCTTCCTTTACCGTTGGGTGAGGTCAGAAGAACGGACCTCTTAGGGTCCCTGTCCCCTCGGACCACCCGACGGCAGGTATCCCAACGACTCAGTCTGTACTGACTCGCTGAAGTGAAAGTGAAAGTACGTAACCTCTTCCTTTACCGTTGGGTGAGGTCACAAGAACGGACCTCTTAGGGTCCCTGTCCCCTCGGAGCACCCGACGGCAGATACCCTAGCGTGTCTCAGCCTGTGCTGACTTCACTGAATCGTCGTCGTCGACGAGAGAAGGGTCTCTTTTAGCGGTGATTGTCCCAGTCGACGGTGTGTAGTCAACTATGGAGGGTCTGTATGTAGATGTCTTGTCTGTGTATAACGGGTCGTAGACTGACAATATTGGTGTTGTCAGGGTAATCGTGAAGTTTCAGTCGTCCAACCTAGACTCATCTTTAACATTTGAAGGGGAGAGTTGTGTAAAGAGTAGATACGAGACAACGAGCTTTCCATCGGGGAGGGTCCCTAGTAAAGACTCAGGAAAGAGAATGGACGTGGGTAGGAGAATTAGTGGTTCAGACCAACTCAAAGTAGGAACTTTAAAAGAAAGGGGGTTTAGACAGGAACAAAAAGACAGTTATAACAGTGATGGAGGCTCAGTAAGTAAAGGAATTTGTGTTGATGGAAACGAGGAAAGTTAAGTAATTTTTTTTTTTTTGGACGGTTAATTTAGAGGATTCCTGAGTAAAAGTAAAGTGGACAAAGTCCGGTAGTAGTAAAGAGTAATAGTAAGTCATGAACTAACGAAACGTTGACTTGACTGGTCAAGTCAAGGAGTCGTCAAAAGTGGACCAGACGATTCCGTGGGTTTCGACCGAAGAGACGAAAAGTAAGGCAAGAAGAAGGTGAGGAAGGGGGTTCGTTCGGTAGCTTTTTGTCTAGACGGACGTAGTGCGAAGACGAATACTGTAAAGGGACAGAGACAGTGTATGTGGTACTTCCAGAGTTCGAAATCGTCCCGACTGGTACGGGAGATTCGTCGGAGGTGGAGGAGGAAAGGTGGTGGTTGAGGGTGGTGAGGACCAAAGTCATTCATCGAGGATTAATGTATGTACTCGTATTGGTATTTATGTTCAATGGCTTTAGTTCCGATAAATCAGTAAAGGGCAAGAAAATACGTGTTGGACACCAAGAAGTTATGGGGATTAATAACTTAATCTTATATAATGGTGTAAGAGGTGCAGCGTCTGTCATCAGTTCATAAGAACCTATTACTATTAATGTTTACATTAAGAATCCCCGAGACATAACTCTATCAATTTGAAACTATTGTAAAGGTGTTGACTTAATGTCTTGTTAATAATACAGAGTTCGATTTAGACTAAGTAAAAGTTGGAACCGTTTATTATTAATTGTTATTATTACTATTAGCGATGGTACATAACTTCTGACTGTTACGGGGTTGAGAATCATCTATCTATTATGTAGACGTAATAGAGTTGTCGAGAGATTCACACATAGTGACAGGGGTAAAATGTCTACTTATCTAAGTTAGAGTCACTCCCAGTCTAAGTAGGGATTGTCACCAGGGGTTGGAAAAACCAGGGACCTTAACTAAAGGACCTTCTATTTAAAAGGTATCTGACCCCCACCCCCCTACCAAAACTCTAATAAGATCATGTAACGTAAATAATACGTGAAATAAAGATTACATTACGACGGTGGTTAGACTGTCCTCCATCACCAGTTGCCGGACCTCCAACCCCTAGGGACAAGGGGTTTTGTCATTACAATTTCATTTCCGACCGGGGTCTAGAGGCTAAGCTTCCGAGTAAGAGAATAGTGGTACGACGACGACGACGACGATTCAGCGAAGTCAGCACAGGCTGAGACACGCTAGGGTATCTGCCGTCGGGTGGTCCGAGGGGACAGGGACCCTAAGAGGTCCGTTCTTACCCTCAGGACCTCACCCAACGGTAAAGGAAGAGGTTACGTAGTTTCACTTTACACTTTCACTTCAGAGAGTCAGTACAGACTGAGAATCGATGGGGTACCTGACGTCGGATGGTCCGAGGAGGTAGGTACCCTAAAAGGTCCGTTCTCATGACCTCACCCCACGGTAACGGAAGAGGCGAATAGCGGTACTCTATGATAAATTATGTACGTAATTAAAATTATTGTTTAATTTCAATAGAAATTAGGATACGAATTCACATACGAAACAAAAGTGGAGAAAACACACTTCATCAACAGGTTATGATCTTGTAAAGGTCTTGAAAGTTTCCTACCATTGTAGACATTGACGTGAACCGTTAAGTCTTTGAGGAGCATTTAAATACCGTATAATTTCTTGTTAGAATTTGTATGGATTCTTAGACGGGTACGGCTCGGAATATATTCGGAGTCTGACAATGTTTGAAGGAGTCCCTTCTGAAAAAGTCCCTTCATGTGTAATCCAATCCTGGGGGGTAGGGGCGGAAAGGAGTGAACCAGGAGGAAAAAAGAAAAAAAAATTAATTAAATAAAAAAAAATCAAAAAATAAAAAATTTAAAATTTTAGAAATTAAGAATGTGCGCAAGGGTTTGTACTTGTGGGGAGGGTGGAGGGAGGGGTATTGTAGGGAGACCCAGTAGGGGTACGTGGTCGGGGTTCGTACGACGTAGGACGTAGTCTGTATCTGACCGCTAAGTTAAGAATGTACTATCATATGTACAATCTTACGGTGAGAGGGTTTAGTAGGGTGGGAGAGGGAGAGGGAGACTCAGGTCTTCAGGCAATATGTGTAGACACAGAAAAAAGGACAGAACGTATGTCCCAGCAGTAACGGTAGAAAGATTTAAGGTATATATACACAATCATATGACATAACCACAAAAAGAAAGACCGAATGAAGTGAGACATATTAGCCGAGGTCAAAGTAGGTAGAGTAGTCTTGACTAAGTTTACTTAAGAAAAA